>PITA01006137.1:0-103188 GCA_004023965.1 Spilogale gracilis
GATGAATGGATAAAGAAGATGTGGTACATATATACAATGGAATACTATGCCTCCATCAGAAAGGACGAATATCCAACTTTTGTAGCAACATGGACTGGACTGGAAGAGATTATGCTGAGTGAAATAAGCCAAGAAGAGAAAGTCAAGTATCACATGGTTTCACTTACTTGCGGTGCATGAGGGGTAAACTGGAGGACAGCGGGAGAAGGAAAGTAAATGGTAACTAGGGTAATCTAGGGAGGGAAATGAAACAACAGAGACTTTGGACACAGAAACAAACTGAGGGACTTGGAGGGAGGGGGTGGATGGATGGGAGATCCTGGTGGTGGGTACTGGGGATACCTAAAGCATGGATCACTGGGTGTGGGGAATGGGGATTGAATCTTGGAACACTGGAAAAAAAATTTAGTAGCAATAAATAAAAAAAATAATAAAAAAAAATAAATAACTACCATTGGAATTCTGAAATTTTGTTAATTTGGGTCTTGGTTCTTCTAAATATGAACTGTATAATCTTAGGTAAGTTATTTAATTTCTATGTGTCTCAGTTTCCTCATTTAAAAGTGGGAATAATGGGGTGCCTGTGTGAGTCATTTGGTCCAGTTTCTGACTCTTGATTTTGGCTTAGGTCATGATCAGGGTTGTGCGGTTGAGCTCTATGTCCAGCTCTGTGCTCAGTGCTGAATATACTTGAGATTCTCTCTCTCCCTCCCCCTCTCCCTCTGCCACTCCTCCTGCTCATGCAAACTCTGTCTTTAAATAAGTAAATAAATACAACTTTTTTTTTAAAAAAAGAGGAATAATAATAGGTATAGATGTAAAAAGTTACTGTAGGCTTAATACATATAAAACACTTAGAAGAATGGGAGCTAGGAGGTGATTCAAAGATATTAGTTTATTAATTTTTAAAAGACTTCCAGGAATAATGATTTTATGGAGCCCCTATTGTAAAAGCTTGTTTCATAGAAACTTAGCTTGGTGAAACAATCTTGGCCCATATATATTCTATAAATGGCACTCAGAATCATTGTATTATAAAATGAAGTCCCTGATTTCTCTGCTCCAAACTTGACCTAATCCATTTCCTGGATGGCATTAGCACAAGTTTATTAGCAGGAACTATTTGTAGATGGCATGAAAACTCTTAAAGCACCACCAAAAAGTCAAGAAATAATAAATGAATTCAGTAAATTTGCAGGATATAAAACTAATGTAAGGAAATCTGTTGTTTCTGTACACTAATAATGAAATAGCAGAAAGAGAAATTAAGAAAACAGTTCCATTTACAATTGCATCAAAATGAATAGAATACCTAGGAATTCTTAGGAATAAATTTAACAAAGGAAGTGAAAGACCTGTAGTCTGAAACTCTTAAGACATTGATGGAAGAAATTGAAGAAAACACACAGATGCAAAGATCTAATATGGTCATGGATTAAAAGAATTAATATTATTAAAATGTCATACTTGCCAAAGCAGTCTACAAATTTGGTGCAATCCTTATCAAAATACCCGTATTTTGGGGGCACCTGGGTAGCTCAGTCATTAAGCATCTGCCTTTGGCTCTGGTCATGATCCTGGAGTTTCTGGATCAAACCCACATTGGGCTCCCTGCTAAGCAGGAATCCTGCTTCTCCCTCTCTCACTCCACCCGCTTGTACTTCCTCTCTAGCTGTGTTTCTCTCTGTCAAATAAATAAATAAATAAATATCTTTAAAAAATACCAGTATTTTTTAAAATACCAGAACTAGAAAAAATAATCATAAAATTTATTTGGAACTAGAAAAGACCCTGAATAGCCAAAGGAGGCTTGAGGAAGAATAAAGCTGGAGGTAGCATGATGCAGATTTCAAGTTATAATACAAAGCCATAGTATTCAAAATAGTGTAGTATTGGCACAAAAATAAACACACAGGTCAATGAAACAGAATAGAGAGCCCAGAAAAATCCATGCTTATCATTGCTATTAGTCTACAACAAAGGAGGCAAAAATAAACAATTGGGAAGATATTCTCTTCAATAAATAGTGTTTGGAAAACTGTAAAGCTACATGCGAAAGAATGAAACTTGACCACTTTCCTTCACTATACACAAAAATAAACTCAAATTTGATTAAAGACCTAAATGTTAGCCTCCAACCCATAAAATTCCTAAAATAAAACATAGGACATCAGCTTTAGCAACATTTTTCTGGGTATGTCTTATCAGGCAAGGGGAAGCAAAACTAAACTAAAAGGACTATATCAAACTAAAAAGCTTTTGCACAGAAATGGAAACCATCAATAAAACAAAAAAGCAGCTTACTGAATGATGAAGAGATTTGCAAGTGATGTATCCAACAAGGGGTTAATGTCCAAAATATGTAACGAATTCCTACAACTCAATGCCAAAAAAAACCCAAATAATTTGGTTAAAAAATGGGCAATGGACTTGACTAGACATTTTTCCAAAGAAGACATAAAAATGGCCAACAGATCCATGAGTCTATCTCCCACAGTTACCATCAGGGAAGTGCAAATCAAAACCACAGTAAAATATCACCTCACTCCAGTCAGAATGGCTAGTATCAAGAAGATGAGAAATAACAAGTGTTGTCAAGAATGTGGAGAAAAGAGAACCTTCATGCACTGTTGGTGGCAATGTAAATTGGTGAAGCCACTTTGGATAGCAGTATGGAGGATCCTCAAAAAATTAAAAATAAAAAAAATCATACTATCCAGTAATCCCACTGCTGGGTATTCACCCAAAGAATCAAAAAAAATAATTAAAAAAGATAAATGTACCCCTATGTTTACTGAGCATTATATATAATAATGAAGATCTGGAAGCAACTTAAGTACCCATCAGTAGACAAATGGATAGGGAAGATGTGAGACACACACACACACACACACACAGGAATATTAGCCATAAAAAAGAAGTCTTGCCATTCATTACAACACAGTGAGCCTAGAAGGTATTATGCTAAGTGAAATAAGTCAGAAAGAGAAAGACAAATACTGTACGATTTCACTTAAATGTAGAATCCAGAAAAACAAAACAAATGAATAAATAAAAAACAGAAAAAGACCCATAAATACAGAGAACAAACTGGTGGTTCCTGAGGGTAGGGTTAGGGGGATGTGTAAAACAGGTGAAGGGGATTTAGAGGTACAAACTTCCAGTTACAAAATAATGAAAAAGGGGACAAAAAGCATAGCCTAGGAAATATAGTTAATTGTATTGTAATAAGTTCATATTGTGAAAGATGGTAACTATCTCTGTCATGGTGAGCATTGAAGAATTTATAGAACTGTCAAATCACTGCATTACACACCTGAAATTAATAAAACATTGATGTCAACTCTACTTCAATAATTAAAAAAAGTGGGAATTAGTTGAAGTACTATTTTTTCTTTATCTCTTAGAGAAAACCAAAGAGAGTGTTCCTGATGAGCTAATTCAGGTCTCTCTGAATTTGAGATGGTGAGAAGAGGGCAGCATAAATTATATGGCTTTGTTTATAAAGCAAATTCTTGACAGATATGCTTGTAAATGTTTAGAATTAATGACAAATTTTTTGAAGATGGACATAATATCTTAGCAACATTAATAGTGAATGGAGCTTTTGTGTCTGTTGCTTGTCAAATTATTGAAGGCTCCTGAAAGAGAAATATGAGTTACACATTTTTAAATTGAAATTATGCAAGGCTATTATATTCTAATCTTGACTTGGTTGGAAAATTTTGGACTGGTACTCCAGGTCTCAGACGTCTTCACATTGTCATTTGAAGATGTTGAGTATATTGGATTGAAAACTTTGAACAAATGCACTGAGTTCAGTACTCTCTTTTGTCCTCACCTTTACTGAGTGAGTAACAATGTTTAATAATAATACTTTTCTTGTAGGCTTATTATAAGTATTGGAAGAATTAATATATGTAGGATGCATGCATAATATTACACTTAGCATTTGGGGAGTGATATATAAAATCTTAGCTATTGTTTTTCTCATTATCTTGGTATGTGCTCTTTGTTGTATCTGTGGTTTCTAGTAGCATATCTCGAGAACTCATTTAGCTAGCCATAAAGGAAGAAGTTTTGCTTCATGTTTTTAAAATTCATAAAAATATTAATTTGAATAAGTCAATGAGTGATAGTCATGTATTAGAAAATTGATTAATGACTCATTCTAGAACCAGAAGCCTGTATCTCCCCCTTTCCTTCACCCATTTTGCCCATGCCCCATGTTGCCCTCCCCTTGGCAACCATCAGTTTGTTCTCTGCATTTACGTATCTGATTCTACTTTTTGGTTTTGTTTATTCATTTATTGTTATTTTTAGATTTCATATGCTATCTATCCTTAAAAAATGAAATACATTAAGTTCAAAAATTGTTAAGGGATTCAAGTTTCAAGTTATAATCGCTTGTAATAAAGAGCAACACACACAGAGAAGTCCCAGTCACTGAAAATAAGCAGCCCCCGGGCCTCCTGTAGGGCATTCTTCATTCCTGACATGTACTACAGTGACCCTTGCTATCTTACAGTAAGAAGGTGATGAATGGCATCTCATTAATGACTTTTATCTTTTTGCTCTCTGTGGAGTCTAGTTCTGATCCTATAACGTGTAAGTGTTCTCTTGGGGATCAGCAGAGGATTTTTTTCCCATAAGTGTCCTCCTTGGCCTTTCTGAAGCATTTGACACACTGTCCTTACAAACTCCTTCTTGAATCTGTCTTCCAGTTTTCTCTACGTGGCATTATACTGTTTCTTCTATATCTCTAAGCATTGCTTCTCTTTTGCTATTCCTTCTCCTCCCTTTCTGAAATTCTGCCTTCTGTACTCTTATCATTGCTCATGCCTTCTGTCCTCCTAAAATGTCATAGATTGTACCTTTGTAGCAAATGTCTTCCCATCTCATTTCTCAGGACAATACTGTTTCTGAATATCCCCCCCCCAAGTGCTTGATGAGTTTCTCCCCCAGCATTGGCTGTTACCACTAATTCAGTATGTTTAGATAAAGCCCTCTCGTGTTTTTCTGATTTCAGTTATTGAATCGAAGGCTCTCACCAGCAGCTTTCTCCTAATAAATATAAATTGCATAAATCCGTCAAATTTATCTTCTGAAAGCAAGGCTTCAGTTATACAGTTTCTTTCTTCAGCAAATTTTTAAATCTGATTACAGAGTACCAAGAATATTACTAACTTCTTAGGGCTGTAGTGAAGATGGACAAAGACATCCGAGGTACAGGTGACCAACATTGTATCAGGCACACAGAATAGCTAATACATTATTCATGATGATGGTTAATTACATCTGATCACTAATTTTATTAATTCAAGTACATTTTGCTTCTATTTTTAAAGATATTGAGAGAGAGAGAGAGAGAGAGAGAGAGCACATAAGCAGGGGAAGGGGCAAAGGAAAGAGCAGAGGGAGAAGTAGACTCACTCCCCACTGAGCAGGCAGCCTGATCTGGGGCTGGATCCCCTCCCCTTGGAATCATGACTGGAGCTGAAAACAGATGCCCAACTGACTGAGCCACCAGGCGCCCCAAGTATATTTTGTTTCTTATGTGCCATTTAAATTAATTCTGTCTTCTCAGTTATCATTTTTACAAGAATATCCATTACTTTATTACCATTCCAAGTAATAGTATTTATTTGTGAGCATTGAATTTCCTTGGTTTTATGCAATCCTAATCTAGAAGGAATAGAAAGATTCTTTTCCAGAGAGAAAGAACCCCAAATCTCTGCATTTGTTCAGAATCCAACACTTGGGTGAATCACTCTATCTTCTGGATTTTTAATTTTTCATGACTTAATTGGAGATAGAAAATAGTTTTTGACTGTTTGCCTCATAGAGGTCTGAAGAGCCTCAGACAGGGATCCTACCCCAAGGGAACCTTAGTTCCGGGCCTGCAGGGGGCTCGATCCTTTCCCTCAGCTCTCATGAAAGCCCCTCTCATCACACATACAAAAACATGATCTCAAGATAGTACCAATGTCTTTAATGACAAAGATGACAGAGTAAATAACACCCATTATGTGACTTCTTCCCAAAAGTAAAAATAATAACTCATTGCTAAAAGTGAACTAGAAAGAAAATATTAATTTGTTACAAAAAGAGAAAAGGGAAACAAACACATGCTGTTAGAATCACAAATGGGCTCTATAATACTGTTCCCTATCCACAAAATATTATTATCTGTCACAGAAGTTTAAAAGTGACAAGTGGATCTTACACATTTGGTAATAAAGCAAATGTGCAGGTTTGGTGCCAGTTGTAGAGAGACCCAGTGGAGTTGAAATGAAGGGAGTTGTATTTTCTGTCTGCTTGTTCCTTGTCTGAAAGCTGTCCTAGGATATGTTGCTGCTTGTTGGGTTCAAACTCTTGTACTTGGCCCTATAAGGAAAAATGAAGAACAAAGCCTGTTGGTGCTGGGCGTTTCTCCTGAAAGACCATATAGTCAGTTATCTTAGCTTCTCTAGAACACTTTAAAAATCTCATGTATCGAATAGATCTCTGTATCACTGATCTTTAGTATCTTTTTATAAGACATTTAACTATATGACATGTAAGTATGGTAGAACTTTGCATCTTGACGGTGGTTCTATTACACGTTCACTCTTTGTCCAGTTTCACCTTTTCCTCACTGCACATATATTCGAATGTCCTATTTCATAGAACCACTATGTCTTAAAAATGGGCCACAGATACCTAAGTGGTCAAATTCAAAGAGACAGAAAGGAGAATGGTGTTCGCCAGGGGTCGGGGGGCGGGGGAGAGGAGGAGGGAGTTAGTGTTTTATGGGTTCAGAGTTTAATGTGGGCAGATGAGGGAGTTCTGGAGCTGTATTGTTGCTGCTTGCACACTTACTGCCACTGAACTGTACACATTAAAACAGTCAATTTTACATTTATTTTACCACAATAAAGAAGAAATGAAACCTGTCAATGAGAACAGTATTTTTTGAGTTGCCAGCCATGATTGATTAGTTGATCCTAACAGCAATTTAGAAAGTTGTGATCAGCATTTGAACAAGACTAGAATGCAAACAAGAAACAAATAACCTACAAACTCATTGCTCACAGTAAGAGCAAGTATTGCACAAACTTTCATTTCATGCTAATTTACCCGTGGACACTCGTGTGATGATAAGAGGCTGTGCATGGCTGATGTTTGGGTCTCTTTAGTTAATGTCCTACTCTGATATCAGTATGACACCCTGATTATTAAATAGTTGAAAATCCCCTCTCTATGTATTGTGTACTGGATCATGAAATAAAATATATTCCTTATTGTGGTTGAGAATTAAAAAGTGGAGAGACAAAAATTCCAGACTGGAGAAAGGCTAATTGGCAGCCAACTCTTGTATCAGGAATCGGTGTTAGCCGGTGTCTGTACCTTTAATTACAGCACTGGCAATGAAGCTTTATCTGTCCCTGTGGCCATGGAGGGGTCTTGATTTCATGCAAGATGAGATCACCTATTCTGAGAAACATTTTTCCCTAGTGCTGAAGGACTGATTGAATACAATGAGTCCTTGCAAAGTCAGGAGACTGAAGTCAGATGGCTGAAAACTGGCCAGGTCCTAGGGTTTCTACATGGAGTACTCCATCTGTGGCTGTATGTTTTTTGTTTTTTGAGTTTTTTAAAAATAGACTTTTGTGCCCAGCTGAGTCTGGGCCAGTTTGACATTTTAATTTGTATAAACCTTTTCCTGACTCTGCAGCTATAAATCTATCCCACTTGCATTGCAGCTCGTGGGTAGGTCCTGGGACTATTTGGGGCTTAATTTCACAAGGTCATTAGTGTGTAAACTCCTCAGAGAATTGATTACATCTGAGTTTTCCTTGATTTTTTTCCAAAGAGGAAAAGTCTTCCTTGACAGATGGCTGTTACTGGTGGTTGGCAGGCAAGCTGATGGATGAGAATTTTCTCCTTTGGCATTGTGCGGTGGAGAGCACTTGGCAATGTGGATCTGGCAAATCATTTGTTAGCCTTTCTTTTAAAGACTACCAGAGATGCTGCTGGTATCAGTTCTTTGTGAATTCTGCTCAACATTCTACATCCAACTGGACTAAACAGGTTAATTGCTCAGTGCAATCAGCTCTTCTGATGTAACTTGCCTAACACCTGTATAGTAAAGACTTACCAAGAATTCTTTGAATTCATAACTGCCCTCCCTGGAGTTAGAAGTCTGATTGAGAGAGTTCTGTAACAGCTAACTGAAAAAGGTATGATAAAGCATGTCCTCTTTACCTGTATTTCTTGCTAGTTGTTAGATAGGTTTCTGCATTTTTCTTTATGTCAGACTGATTCACAGAGACTCCCTGCCACTTCCCATAATTTGGAAACAAGAAGGTAGTTTGACAGAATTGTTCACTGCAGTTAAGACAAGATGAATGAAGCCACCATTTTCTCATCTATTCATCATGAACACAAATAGCCGGACTTAAAACTACTAAACACTCATGACTTTTCAAGTCAAAGCACACTTGTAATACTAATAATAACTTTCAGATCTCGTTTCTTGATTTTCTTTTTTTCATATAAGGAATTCCTTTATCAGATTATAAGAACAATGTTATAATTCTTTCTTTGTTTTCTTTTAAAAAATCTCTCCTTACTGCCCCTCCGTATCTTGCTCTAGCTCCCGGTTCCAAGGAAATTGTGATATGCTTTCTGTCATAAATTAGTTGGAATTTTTCTATGACTTTTTATAAATAGAATAATATATACTCTTTAAATCTGGCTTATTTTATTTCAGCATAATTATTTGAGAAGCATCCATATTGTTGTTTGTATTAATAGTTCATATCTATTTCATTACTCAGTAGTATGGTTACATAGTCACACCACGATTTATTTATTTACCTGTTGATGGCCATTTGTCATTAATGTGTGTTGATCTGCTATAGACATTTTATTTACAGGCCTTTACATAGGCACACACTTTTATTTATTTCAGAAAAATACTCCTAGTAGAATAACTGGGTCATATTGTATGTTTAGCATTCCAAGAAACTGCCAAACTACTTTTTGAAGTGGTGGTTCTATTTTAACATTCCTACTGGGGGTATGTGGGACATCAGCGTCTTCCATTTTGTTCACATTATCACCAATACTTGGTCTAAAACAATCATTTTAGCCATTCTAATAGTGGGTAATGATATTTCATTGTGGTTTAGTTTGCATTTCCACAATGACTACTGATGCTGAGCATCCTTTCATATGCATATCCACCACTCATCATATTTTTTGTTGTTGTTTTAAAGTGTCCATGGCCATATTTTCCAACAACATTTGTTAAAAAACTGTCTCTTCCCACTGAATTGCATTTGCATTTTTGTCAAAAATAAATTGATCATATATAAGGGGATTTATTTGTGGGATCCTCATTTGTTTCACTCACCGATTTGTCTGTCTTAACCGTACTCTACAGTCTTGATCAATAAAGCTCTCTAAGAAACATTGATATCAGGAAATACTAGTTCTCCAACTTTGTTTTTCTTTTTCAAAGTTGTTTTAAATATTCTAGGTCCTTTTGATTCTGTAGTAATTTTAGATGCTGCTTGTAAATTTCTACGAAATCTCCTGCTAGGATTTAGTATTAATTAGGTTTGCAATGAATGTAAAAATCACTGTGGAGAAAAGTGACATATTAACAATATTAAATGTTTTGATACTTGAGCAAGATCTATCTCTCCATTGATTTAGATCTTCTTGCAAAAATGTCTTACAATTTTCAGGGTATAGGTCTTGCAATTTTTTTTCTCAGTTTTATCCCCATTCATAATTTGGTGTTATTTTAAGTGGTGTTTAAAACATTTCAGTTTTTAATTGTTTATTGCTTATAAATAGAAAGATTTTTTAACCTTTTATTTTTTCAGTGCTCCAAGATTCATTGTTTATGCCCCACACCCAGTGCTCCATGAAATACATGTCATCAGTACCCACCACCAGGCTAGCCCATCCCCCCACTCCCTCCCCTCCAAGACCCTCAGTTTGTTTCTGAATCCAAAGTCTCTTATGAAACGGTTGTTTTGTTTTGTTTTGTTTTTTAATATTAATGTTGACTTCTGTAGCCTGGCTAAACTCACTTAGTTCTAGAATCTTCTTTGTAGATTCCATAGGGTTTTTTACATAGCTGATTGTGTTATCAGCGTATAGTTTTACTTATTTCTTTCATTCTGATTGCCTTTTATTTCTTCATATTGTCTGATTGTACCATCCGGAACTTCTAATAAAATGTTCAGTAGATGTGGTGAAAATGAGACATCTTTGTCTTGCTACTGATTTTAGGAAGAAAATATTTAGTCTACAATTACATATGATAGTTGTAGGTTTTCTATAAATATCCTTTATCAAGGTTAGGAAGTTGTCTTCTCTTACTAATTTACTGTAAGAGTTTGCCATGAATAGGATAAATGCTTGTTCTATATTTATTGAAGTCATTTTTTCAGTTTATTAACATGGCAGATTACATTGATTTTTCAAATGCTAAACCCTGAACTCCCAAAATAAACCCCACTTGGTCATTTTATATTATCATTTTTATATATTGTTAGATTTATTTTACTAAATTTTTGTTTAGAATTCTTCTATGTTCATGAAGAACAGTTTTTTATAGTTTTCTTTTTTATAATGTGTTTGCGGACCTTGTTACCTGGATAATAAGGGCAGGGCCTCATAGAATGACTTGAGAAGTAGTCTCCCCTCTTCAGTTTTCTAAAAGAGTTTTGGTAGAATTGGTATTATTTCTTCCCTAAATGTTTTGTAGAATTAATAAGTGAAATCTAGACCTAGAGTTCTCATTGTGGGAAGGTCATTCACTAAAAATTCAATTTCTTTGATAGATAAGGGCTATTTGGGTTATCCAGTTTTTCTCGAGCGAGGCTTGGCAGTTTATATGTTTCAAGGATTTTTTCCATTTCTTGTACATTGTTAAAATTATTGACACAAAGTTATTATCTATTATCTTTACTTTCCCCCTTTTTAATGTCTATACAAACAATAGTGATATCACTTTTCTCATTTGGTTTTGGGTAATTCCCCCCCTCATATTTGTTTCTGATAACGCAGGGTAGAAGTTTATAAATCTTATTGAAATGCTTGAAGAATGAGCTCTTGGGTCTGTCAATATTTTCTATTGTTTTTATATTTTCTGGCTCACTAATTTTAATTCTAATCTTTATTATTTTTTCTTTTCTGTGTACTTTCGTCTTAATTTCCCCTTGTTTTCATAATTCCTTAAGATGGAACCTGAGGTCATTGATTTGAGATCCTTTTTTTTTTTTTAAGATTTTATTTATTTATTTGACAGAGAGAGAGAGAGAGAGAGAGAGAGAGAGAGAGAAGAACACAGGCAGGGGAAGTGGGAGAGGGAGAAGCAGACTTTCTGCCAAGCAGGGAGCCCGATGTGGGACTCGATACCAGACCCCTGGGTGCTATTCTTTTTTTTTTTTTTTAAGATTTTATTTAATTATTTGACAGAGAGAGAGAGAGGGAGGGAGAGCATGCACAAGCAGGGAGAGTTGTACGCAGAGGGAGAAGCAGGCTTCCCGCTAAACAAGGAGCCTGATATGGGGCTTGATCCCAGGATCCTAGGCCTTGACGTGAGCTGAAGGCAGGTGCTTAACCTACTGAGCCACCCAGGTGTCCTGAGGGTATTATTTTAAGTGAATTAATTGAGTCAGACCGAGAATGACAAAACCATATGATCTCATTCATATGTGGAATCTAAAAACAAAACCAAAACCAAACTCATAGATACAGAAAATAGATTCGTGGTTCTTTTGTTTGTTTGTTTTTAAGTCAGTTTATTCCAGAGTTTTATGTTTGCAACAAATTTAGAGGGAGATACAGAGATTTCCGTATACTTACTGCCCCCACACTTGCATAGCCTTTCCCGTTATCAACATTCTCCTGAATATCTTTCCCACCATGGTTAAACCTCCATTGACAGATCATAATCACACAAAGTCCATAGTTTACTGTAGGGTTTACTCTTAGTTTTATATATTTTCTGAGTTTGGACAAATATATAATGACATGTTTGTTATATTTTTAGTTAAAAACAATTTCCATTTTCCCTTTTGATATATTCCTTGAGGCATGAGTTATTTAAAAGTGTGTCACTTTGTTTCCAAATATTTGGGCAATTTCTTGATAGCTCTGCTGTTGACTTCTAATTCAATTCCATGTGGCCAAATAATATGCTTCGTATGACTTGATTGTTAATCCTATTGATGAACTGACTTCTGTATCCCTGTCTGTATTCTTTTTTAATCCCTGTTCATATTTGCAATGAAGTCAACCTTGTTTAGATTAATACTCACACCAGCCTTTTTGCATAGTGTTTGCACAGTATATCTTTTTCCATCCTTTTATTTTGACCTATTTGTGTCTTCTTATTTATGGTTGATTTCTTATAGGCAGAAAATAGTTGTGTCTTGTGATTTTAACTAATCTCATCATCTCTGCCTTTCAATTAGATCATTTAGATTATTTTGTTTAATGTTATTATTTATATGGTTAAGTTTAATTCACTGACCTTGCTCTTCATTTTCTTTGTTCTATCTGTTGTTCATTCCTTTTGTTTTCTGACTTCTCTTGGATTAATTTTCATGATTCCCTCATATCTTATTTGGCTTGTTAACTGTAACTTTTTTTGTTGCTGTTATTTAATGAATGCTTTAGAGCATCCGTACACATCTTTAACACTCTACCTTCCAGTAATACTATGATGGTTTATGTACAGTTTAGTATCTAATAATGTACTTCTATTTCTCCTTCTTGGTCTCTGTGCTATTGCTGTTATATATTTTACCTCTTCATTTGCCATATATACTTCAAACCTCACTGTTACTATTTTGGTTTAAGAAATCAACTATCTTTTGAAGAGAATTTAATTATAAGAAAAACTTACAAGTTTTCCACATGAGATGACATTCAGGATTCTTGTTCCTTTGTACAGATCCATATATCCATTGGGTATCACTTTCCTTATGTCTAAAGGACTTCTTTTAAGATTTTATGCCATTACTTCTCACTTGCATTATTCCCAGTGTGTAATCTGCTACCATTCTTGTCTTTATTCTTTTGTACCTAATGAGTCTTTTTTCTCTGGCAATTTTTAAGGTTTTCTGTTTATAAGAATAATATACTTATAATATTCTTAATGCAGTTTTTAAAATTTTTTTTTTGTTTGGAATTTGATGAACTTTTTTAGTTTATATATTTCATATATATGTATATTTTTTTTTTCTTCAAAGATTTTATTTATTTGACAGAGAGAAACACAGCCAGAGAGGGAACACAAGCATGGGGAGTGAGAGAGGGAGAAGCAGGCTTCCTGCCAAACAGGGAGCCCGATGTGGGGCTCGATCCCGGGTCTCTGGGATCATGACCTGAGCCGAAGGCAGTCGCTTAACCAACTGAGTCACCCAGGAGCCCCTATATATATTTTTTGAGTTTATATATGTTTTTATCAACTTTGGAGGCTTTTTGCCCATTAGCTGTTACTAAATATTATAAATACAATATTCTATCCCTCAATCTTTCATCCTTCTTTCAGAAACTCCAATTATACCTACTTTACACCCACAAGTCACTGACTTTTTATTTATTGTTTTAGTCCTTTTTTTCTCTATTTTATTTTGAATATCTTTAGTTACCTAGTCTTCATGATTACTGGTATTTTTTTCAACAATGTGTAAATTGCCATTAATTATATCCAATGTATTGTTTCATTTCAGACTTTGTAGTGTTCTTAATTCAGAGTTCTCAGATTACTTTTATATTTCTTTTTTCTCTACTTAACATGTTCACCTTTTTCCCCTAACCTCTTGAACATATGGAATGGAGGTAATAATAGCTGATTTACAGTTTATCTGCTTATTCTGTTATCTTTATCAATTCTGAATCAGTTTCAGTTTTAATTTTTTTAATTATAGATCATATTTTCCTGTTTCTTTGAATGTCTCATAATTTTTGACTGGATGAAAGTCTTGTGAATTTTACCTCTTTTCAGAGCTGGATATTTAAATTATTATCATAAATATTATTGTGGGACACACTTATATTGCTTGGAAATAGTTTTGTTCTTTCTGGGTCTTGCTTTTAAGATGAGGAGGGCAGAACCAGAAGAGTATTTAATCTAGTCCCTACCACTGAGGCAAGGTCTTGTCTTCTATTCAGTGCTTCAAGATTTATAAGGTTTTCTAGTCTGGCAGTTGAAACCAGACACTATTTAAGTCCTGTGTGATCTCTGGCTACTGTTTCCTTTAATCCTTTGGGGTGTTTCTTTCCCTTGTCTCAGAGAGTTTCCTCAGAAGAATGTGGTGATCAGTACCCTACTGAATATTCTAGTTCTCTCTGTGCTTGTGCCCCTTGCTAAACTGCTCTGTGAACGTTAGCTGCTTTTTTCTCACAACCCCATCTCCTCAACTCAGGGCGTTGGCTAGGCCCCATCTGAGTTTCTCCTCCCTAGTTGTTTTTGTTTGTTTGTTTGTTTGTTTGTTTAGGTTTAAGACTTCATTCGGAATGTGATTCTCATAGGGATCAAACTATTCTTGGAATGGGAATTAGTTTCCTTTAAAGAAAGAATGAAACTTTAGTTCTTTGGTCACCTTTAAGTAACTTTTGAAGTAACTTTAAATACGCCACAATTAGCATCAGACTTATAACAAATATCTGACCATTTAGTAAATGAATCCTTTTCAATTGTGCAAAACTAGGATCTGGCGCCCAAAGACCTGAGTTTCAATCCTGGCTCTATGACTTAGAAATGATAGAACTTTGAACAAGTTGCTGAAGCTCTGTGAGCCCCAGGTCCTAAAAGTGTAAACTGTGCCAGGCTTCCTTGCCTATGCCTCTACGGAGTTATGAAGTTTAGAGATAATAGAAATAAGAGAAGAAATATATTTTACTATTCTAGACTCTTCATAAAGTTAATACTTGGGTTTTTTTAGGGTATCGGTTGAGGAAAAGGATCTTATTTAGATTACAATATGAAAAAGTACCCAATAATTACAAATAAATTACATCTGAGTGACCGTTGCAGAGGCTTATCGATGGGTGCTTTTTGTCTCTGTGTTAGAACAAGAAGTCTTGATAATATGACCTGTATTTCTTGTAATGTGAGAAAGTATCTTTAAGACTTCAGTCCTCTTATAAACAATATATTTTCAATAAAGCACTTATTTTCTCTTTTGTACTCAATTTTTAATTTTCTCACATGTTCAATATCTTTTTAAATTGATAGTTATTTTCCAATTTCCAGTATTCCCTGCATAGGATTTTGAGAGAAACAACGTATGAGTATATAAGGTATTCACTTTTCACCTGTATCTGATCAATAAACAATATAATGCAAATTTGCTCATATACTAAAAGTGCAGAGATATACTCCAAATTCTTACAGAAAGCTCGAGGCATAATTGGTACTTCATGGACTGCAAAATGGTATGAGAGGTGCACCTTTTATATTTACAGTTTTTTTTTTATGCCAACAAACAGAAATAATCTGGGCTTCAGTATCATAGAAAAACTACACTACAGTAAAATGTTCATTTCCTTCGATTCTGTCCTTAAGAGTCAGGAAATGAAATTTAAAAGGAAAGATAAAATCAAATAATTAAAAATGACAGAATTTAAGACTATGTAAAGCTTTCTTTTATGTAACATAAATTTGAAATGCAATATTTTGAAAAATGGGAGGCGATATTACAAGACATACTGACACCCCCCCCCCTTAGTTTAACTATAGTGATACACTCACACCTAACTTTGTTGTCTTTTGATGACACAAAATTCTTGAGCACTCCCAACTTTCATCTCTAGCATATTCTCTCTCCCTGTACTGGACTGTAGGAAATTCTCTCCATAAATTCTCTTTCCAAACTGTGGTTTGGAACCATTTTCATGAAGGTAACGTTGTGCCAGTGAAACTCAGCATTTTAAAACCTGAAACTAGAGAGGGTTCTTCTTACTTCTGATCTGAGACACTATGAGGACCAGAGATGAGCCAGGCCTCACCCCTTTCTGAGGAGTCTTCTTTTCTAACTCCTAATATACTTGGCAGTTCTTTGTTATGCTGATTACTCTTTCAGTAAGAGAAAGAACTGAGACCTTCCCCAGTCACCTGAGACTCAGGACTTCAAGTGGGAGGCAGTTTCTGCTAAGCACTGAATGCTTGTGTCCTCCCTCCCATCCTTCCTCCTGCAAATTCATGTATTGAAGCTCCTAATCCCCAGTGTGATGGTATTAGGAGATGGGGCCTTTGGGAGGTATTAGGTCATGAATGCAGGGTCTTGATGAATGGGATCAGTGCTCCTATTATAAGAGACATGAGACAGAGGACCTTTCGCAGTCATGTGAGGATACAGCCAGAAGTCAGCTGTCCACAAAGAGGGAAGTGAGCTCTCACCAGATATCAGACCGGCCTCTAGAAGTGGGAGAAGTATTTGTTGCTTAGGCCCGCCAGTCTATTATCTTCTTGCTATAGGAGACCAAAATAAGACATCCTTCTGGGTCTCTTATTCAATATTGTTTTCCCTCTCTACTTTCGTATCTTTCTCTATTGGGTGCGCTTACTTCCAAACTATCTAAAAGAATTAGATTATGACCTTTCCTTCTCCTATTTTCCCTCTCTTTCCCAGAGAAAGATTCAGTCTCCCAGGAGGGAGCATGATCACCCAAACAAACCTGGTTTCATAAAAGAGCCATGCTGTTTGTATGCCTCTGACTTCATTTAGTTTTCCACTTCTGTGGGATCTGAAGTTGATTGTCTTGCATCATTTTAGTAAACATACCAGTAGATTAATCTCTTTTGATTACATGAACTGTTAATACAAGCCTTGAAATGGAACATTAAGCTATATAAATATATAAAGGACATGCTTCTTTCCTTCCTTAATGGCACTGAATTTTCTTTAGAAAATATAAATATAGAGTATTGAATTCTGCATTTTTAAAATGAGGTCTTGTTCATTTTGTCTTGGGACTGAAGTCCCAGTGAGTTAGTTTTAAAAGAATTTAAAACACTAGTCGCCTATTGCTTTACTAGTTAAAAGAGCAGATCCTGGCCACTTCCCTTTTCTGAAGTCATTTTCTATAAGTGAATTATGTAATATCATATCTGGGATAAGGAAGTGAAGAACAACATTGTTGATTTCATGTCTGGAATATGCTTTAGTGTTCATTAATTTTAGTTCTGAAGATGTTTATTGAACACCTACTCTGTACCAGATTCAAGAAATCTCGGTGTTAGAGGAAGCGAGTTCCTACAATAGCTTGCTATCTGCCTCAGCACATGGGTGGGACAAAAGAAGAGTTGTCAGAAGTTCTTAATTTTATTACCAGAAATAAACTTGATTCTGTCATGTATAATTAGACTTGTGAAATCAAAGCTATTCTCATGAACTTGTCTTAATCAAAATAGGGGGGCATTATTCAACAATTCTCTGTAAAGTGAATACTAATTTCTTTATTCCTTACAATATCCCTCTCTGGCTTTGTTTTCACATTTCTGATTGATCTTTTGTGGGCTCCAAGTGCTTCAGACTGCCTTGCCTTGGGATGTCCATCAGGTAGTTAAGGGTCTGTAAGCAGTATTTTATGTAAGTAGTTTTCAAACAACTTATTGACCCTTTGATGTAAAAGTATATTGAAAACTAAATATGTGAAGTATTTTAACATAAATTCTCCAAAAATAAATGTTTTCCTTAAGCTTTAAGATTAAATGCTTAAATTCCTAGAAAAAAAATTTATGTCAGCTGTGCTCTTCATTATGAGAAAATGAAGGAACTCTGGAATGTTTGTAGAGGAAGCAGATTTCAAGCCTTTGCTAAATATCTTAAATAAATAGGAAATAAATACATTTACTTATCTAAGCTCATATATATTGCAACACATACAATGGCGACTTTAGTTAAAACTTCTAAAGAGTTTCTGAAATACAGAGGAGCTTGAAACCTGATTAAATAGGAAAGGATGGAGAAATCTTTGCAAACTTATTTTTTGTAGACCTAGAATTTAAGCTTATACCTTTGGGCTCAAATATTTACATGGAAATGTAGACATTTTTAGCAGTCATTTACACCACTATGTATAACACACAATTTCTCTTGGTCTCAAATTCCCTATTTTCTAAGGCATTGCCCACCCAGTTCAAGAGGTATGAGAAAAAAATCCAAACACACAGAAGAATTTTATGAGCTTTACTAGTTGGTGAATGGCATGAAATCTCAAATTTCCATTTTTACTTCTTTTATTAGCATCTATACCTATGCAAAAGTAAAAATTGCCAGTCTTATTGATTTTAAATTGTAATTATTGTTAGCTCAATTATTTTGTTGGTTGTAAGTTATTTAGTAAAATCTATTGGGTTTTTCTTTTTGGGGTTAATATATAATTGTTAAAATATTTTTCCCAAAAGTTTTATTAATGACTTGAAAATACACATTTGTGGTTTATTTCTAACATTCATATCACTGACGGCTTCTTATCTTTTTCAAAATAGCATGGCTATATGGAATGGAGGGGGATTGGTAATTCTTGCCTTGAAGGAGGCTAGGATGTGTGGGTGTGTGTACACACACGCACAGGTGCACATATGTACGCATGCACACACACACTAGTTTGACACATGCCTAGAAAGAAAAGCAGAAAAACAATGTCAGATTTCAAGTCCAGTGATGCTCTACAATCAAAGCTACCTTGCAAGAAGTCAGAAGTGTTTAATGAAACAAACCCTGAACATCTTCATTAATCAAGCCCAGTGTGGCTCCCTGTGTTTTGCAGCTGCACGACAAAAATACGTCAGCCCCCAACTTCTTTTTATCTCACCCAGTTGGAGGTAGATGAGGCAGACTCTAGGCAAAGCTGTAAATCCTATGAAATGTCTTTGCCCTCATTTTTCTGCCTTTTTTCCTCCTTTGTACCACCCCTCCAACCCATTTGTCTTTCTATTCTTCTCAGGCTTCCTGCTCCTCCATCCAAACTGGAAAGACTCCCATAATGACCCATTTATACCTGTTGATTGGCTGATCACACCACCACTACAATGCCTTCACATTGAGGCATTAACTCAACCAGACTTTTATCTCTGATTGTAGGACAGGCTGATTCCTTGTTAGAAAAAATTTATTTTCCTTTATGAACTGGTGAAGAGATTGTTTTTGGAGAGTAAGGTAGGAGGAGGCCCTTTGGAGCTCCTGAAATCACCGTTGTCGTAGTCAAGCAAATTTAATTCACAGTTTATGATGTTTTCAGTTGTCCAAGCAGATGTTCTATAGGAAGCCCCCACAGAAGAGAAACTGCACTGGATACTTCGTAAAAAATGGCAAGGAGGACTTTTAAACACTGGGGTGAATTAGTAGAAAAGTATTAGGGGACATTGTGGGGAGATTGGTCAGTGTGATTATCTGTGGTCACCTGGGTCTGCTAAGTGGTGAATATCAAGGTTCGGCTCCTGCCCTTTCACAGAGACTGGGAACTAGAGCCTCTGTCTTTCTTGATGATTATATTTCAAAGGCTCAAGAGTCTTTGAGGAAGATGTTCTTGGGTTGTTAAACTGGTAAGAGTCTGGGAGAAGATTTGTATCTCAAAGGGGCAGAGAAAGAATCTACAATTGTGTATCTAAAATAAGTGCCTGTCTCAAGTTTTGTCAAGCTGAGAACCTTAAGTCTGTCTTGGTCATCTACTTTCCAACTCTTCCCCTTTCGATCCCCACCTCCAAGATCTCCAGCCCACTGAAGAACATTGTGAAGTGTCTGGTTCTCACTGAATTTGACTGAAGTTGACCTGATATTCCTGCATTATTAGCTTCTTCCCTTAGTGATACATGTCCTGCCCTAGCAGAAGTAGGCCTGTCAGCATGTATCCCACCTCAGAACCTTGGGTGCCTTCTCTCCCGATTGTAATCTAATCTCTGCCATCTGTTCCATATGCCCTTGGGCTTGGAATCACATTCATTCTGTTCTGGGGTACTTGACATTGTTTTCATTTGCATTTAATGATTCGATATATTGTAACTTTCTGTATTTGATGTCCTCAAACACACCTGTGAGTACATTGTTGTTTACACCTCTGGTTATAAGGTTTTGTTTCAAAGCAACATAATATTGGGCTGCATTCCCTTCATTAATAGAGATGTTATCATATTGGGGTTTAATATCTATAGTCACAGAACAAAGGAAAAGGGGATCTCAGAGATGCAGAGCAAGAGGAGACCACTTGTGTTGTATCTGGGAAGCATCAAGCCCAGCAGATACAATCTAGGCTTTTCAAAGAAAGCATGTGACTGATTTTTCAGAGTGTAACACCCCTGTGTCCAGGTAGGAAAACTTGTTCCATACTAATTGGTTTTAGTCTCTCCTAGGATTTTAGTCTCCCCCTTATCCTCAGAGGGAGAGTTCAAAGGACATCAAGATGCACAGCAGCACATTTTCAAAAGCTTGGGTATGTAGCCTAGAACAAGATCATAGCTAACAACGGCAAGCTTCAGCAGAATAGTTCAGGGTGAACTCTGGTAGTGATTTTATGTTCCAGATTTTATGTTCCACTTTGCACCCAGACAGCTTCAGTTAATACCTGTTATTCTAACACAGCCATTAACAGCAAATCCATTTACTTTCAAAAGGGTCCTGATTTGGATGATAAATTATATGGTCACTTGAGCTTGGTCACTCCGAAGACTGATCCCTTCTGAGGGTCCTCTGCCAATGTGCAGTTCAGGTGTGCTTCCTTATTCAATCTAGCTTTCAGGTGTGCTACTGGATTAAATGATCTGATTCTCTGTGTGTCTTGTCTCTCACACACATACATATGTACCCCCACACGTCGCACACCACTGCTCCGAGGGAAAAAATGTGCTTGTTAGACTGACTACCTTTTAAGCATAATTTAAGAAAAAAAATATCATCTTAAATGTGACATGATATATGAAAGTTCTGCTCACTGTGAACACAGAGCTTTAGGTTAGGATGCAAGACACAGTTCGTTCTCCAGTGGGGCTCACTGCATTGTGTGCTCCCAAAACAGAGATGTGGTGACCATTTATTACAGAAAAATTGGCCAAAGCTTTGAAAACATGACTTTCTCTCCCTCCCCCTTTTTAACTGATCAGATTTTAAAGCCAGTTATCCTCTCCCATCAGTCTCTGTAAGCAAAGGGTAACTGGTAAGATGATTTATTTTCCTTTCTTGGTCAGCAGCAAATTCCCAGAACAGATAGGCATGGATGGTGATATGGGAGGATTATTCTTCTAGTTACAAGTAGTTACTTTGGTACTCACATTTCCCAGAAGTAGGAATTCCTTAAAGCAATTACCTAATTTGTTCAACATACAGCAAAGAAGCAAGAGGACTGGGGCTCCAATGCAGCTCGATCTAATTCCACAGCCTGTGTCCTGAATCAGTCCCCTCCCTATACTACCATTCACCATCATGGCTTGTTGAATGTTTATCTTCTCCAGGAGGGCAGAGACCTTGGCTTCCCTGTGTTTAGCATATCACAGGTGTTTGATAAATGTATGAGTGATTGAAATCCTATGTGAGAAGGGGAGGAAATAAGAATGAAGTTGGAGTTGGAGGGAGGCACTGTTGGATGTGAAAGACAAGGTTGCAGATGGTGGCAAGTGTCAGTGTATGTTCACAAGGTATCAGGAGGACACTCACTAAAATGCCTGGGTGAGAACCAGTTCAGCACTGGGGGATGGACATAATGAGGTAATAAGGTTCAATAAGGGGGATTTGGTGGTAGAACAGTTTGACAACTTTTCTGAATAGTTTCCTTGCCCCTTAGACACAGTGTAGGGCAGTGGTCAAGGTATGAGCTTCAACCCTAAGGTTGAGCCCTTTAAAATATCTCCTCAAGTCTAGTGGAGAGGTAAACATTTTACATTCAGGATTCCATTTCATCCTCACAACAGTTTCATGAGGTAGATACTACTATTCCTTTCTTTATGACTGAATCACCGGAGACTTTAGAGTGAAATAACTTGAGCAAAGTCATACACAATAGGTCAGTTTACCAGTTTGGGTCTGTCTGACCCTAGAGAGAATGAGCTCTCCCGGTTGTTTTTTTCCTCAAGGGGAACTTGGCTTTAGATATATTAATTAATTAAGTCCTTAAAACAGTGCCATGAGGCAGGCACTATGATTTCATCTTTTACGGATGAGGAAACTGAGATGAGATCACAGAACTCATCAAAGGTTCTGCAGGAAGTAAATGGCAGAGCCTGGACTTGAATCCAAATAGTCTAAAATTTGTGTTTTCAACTACTACACAACTATCAGTTACCTACTGACTCTTATAAGAAGATAACTTGCTCAGGACTAAATCCTTAACTTAGCTACACTTAAAACCATTACCACCTATTGTACCTCTCGTCCTAATGAATGTTCTCACCAGGATAATAGTCTGTCAATTAGTAACAGCAGTGATAATAAGAACAGCCAGTAATCTCTGAGCACTGTCTACATGCTGGACACGTGCTGCTCTTGCTGATTTAATCTTCCCAACAGTAATGTGAAGTCAGATTATTATTCTCGGTTTGCAGATGAGGAAACTAAAGCTTGAATGTTGATTTTCTCACAGTCACAGAGGGCCATCTGTTGGACTTTGCCGTGAAACCATTAGACACTCTGCTGCCTTCCACAGTGGGTTGCTTTAGCTTTTGATCCATTATTAGTTTGGCTGGGGTGGGGGTGTCCATTGTACGCTGCCAGGAGGACATGTTACTGTACATGCTCACTTCACCCTCAGGAGAAAAACAACCAATTACCAAAAGAACATGAGAGACCCTTTCAAGAAAATAAACTCCTGGCATGCCACTTGGTCAGTACCCACTTAGTGCTACGTTTCACACTATGTCTTAGGCTTTTTTTTTTTTTTTTTAATCTGCATAAAGCTACACTTCAACACACCTGAGGACCAGATGCTTACAATCATGGCCAAGATTAACATTGAGAATTTAAATGATATGTAGGAAATGCTGTTTAAAAAGGCAAGATAAGTGTTTTAGAAAGTTTTACATTAGAAATATTTCAATATAGGGTTATGGATAGTATACGCACTATGGTTAAATACACACATATGTAAACAAAACAGTCAGGTTTGGGATGATACATGTGCTATGGTTAAATGTACACATATGTAAACAAAACCAAGTAAACACCTTTCTGCACTGTTATTAAGGATGTACATAAAATTATATAAATTTAAAACCAGAGGTAACTTGGAGATCATGTAGTCTAGATCAGGAAACTGAGAGAGGCCAATATTGCTGACTTCACTTGTCAATTTTCAAGCATCTTGCAAAATTCAAATTAGCATCATCTTCTTTACAAATTATTTCTTACTCTATATAAATTATTTCCTGCCTCCCTTTTCCTGCCTGCCCCTCACTGGGTGGAACTGATTTTTTAAAAAACTTAGTACATTCCGTGGCTCTTTGCATCCTGACCCCTTTATCACTTTATTTACTTTGTGCAAACATGGTGCCCTCCCTCTACAGCCTTTTAAGCTCCCTGAAAGCAGGTAGGGTTTTTCCTTTGGTTTTATATTTTGGGGAGACAGCAAAATGCCTGGCACTGAGCTGGTGCTGGATGAAGCTTCAGAGTGTGAATGGGTTGGCAGAACTCTCTTGGTTAGTTAGTAATGGAGCACAAATGAAGGTGTAGATTTTCCAACTCATTGGCTAGTGATCCTTTCATTATACTTTGTGACTTCACTATTCTAATTTGTATTTCATGTCATTAAAGAATTCTAAAGTTATTTTTAAGAGGACATTTTTCAGGAGCTATCAAATAACAAAAGCTTAATTGATAGGACAATGTAAAATCCTTATCCAGTGAATGGATAGTATGACATGTAATTTCTCAAAGAGTTACTAGCTTCTTCTAAAAACTAAAGGAAGGCTTTGTCTAGTCTTCTTTAATAATTTCACTTAAGATTTATATCTTTTTGATCTAGAGTGACACTCAGAACCTGGATGTTCCATATTGAAATTGCTGAAATGTAGAAAGGAAAGATAATCTAAACTTGGTTTTCATGTCAATCACTGGGAACAAAGCAAATCTTCCATGCGTGAGAAAGATGTTGTTGGAAGGCAAAGATTTTGTTCATTCTTGAATGATACTGATTTCTTTTTTTTATAGGTGTCTCGCTGGCTTCAAAGACTACCCCCTATGTAGAAAACCTCTTAGGATGTAGTAGGGTATTGAATTATGTATCTTAAAAATTAGATATAGGGAAGAGTAAAGGTTGTCCTTGTCTTAGGGGATAATCATCTCCTAAAATTAAATGACTTTAGTGCCTTTATCCCTCTAGATTTGTACACAGCACACCAGAGATTACATTTTTTAGAGAGAAAAAAATACTTAGAGATCCTTCGAATTTTGTAGTTGAGGAAATGAAAGTCCAAATAAGTAAAGTGGATTTTCAAAGAATTGGGACTGAAACCAAGGTCTTCTGGGGGTAGAGTAAAATGTCATACTACTCAGATGAATAAGCTTTCGTTGACTATGTTGGAAGTTTCTTCTATTATGTACAAACACTACTGGCTGAGACACTTTTCGCTGACATCACATTTTTTTTTTTCTTTACTACATGATGTTACATCTTCTATCATATATGGCTAACCTCCTTATTTTGTAGATGATAAATTGTGACTTAGGGTGATAAATCAATTAACCAAAGATTAAACAGTCAGTTCATGGTAGTACTATAAATAGAAGCTAGGGCTTTCTACCTCCTAATCCAGGGTTCATTGAGTATATCTCTGAATTGAGTGTATCACCTGAAATCCTACTGGGCTCTCCAGTAGAACAAATTAAGCACATAAACACACACAGCCACAAAATAGCAAGGTCAAATGTTTTTACAATTTATAGTAAGTTCATCTAAGCCTGGACTTGGAAAAATGATTAAATTTAGTTTTTTTTTTTTTCACTTTTAAGAACTCTTGTAGTAAACCATTTATTTATTCATTTATTCATCGAGCATATTGATTTTTCTATTATGGATCTCAAACTGTGCCTCAAGCTGGGGATTCAGAGATGAATAATCATGAATTTGGGTCTCACAATTTAGTAGAAGGAAACAGAGATATAAAAAGTAAATAGAGAAAACTGTTATAGGTATTGCAGAATAAGTAAAAAATGTTAATGAGAGGGCAGAGTGGTTCAGTCTTCCTGAGGGGTTGATTAACAGATTCACAGAGTAAGTGTTGTGATATTCTGAATTTGAAGGATGGGGTAGATGTTTCTTGGAGGTAGAAAGTGGGCCAGGATTGAAGAGTGACAGGTAGCCTGAGCAAAGATATAATAAGATTCTAAGGATAGTTTATAGAATCTTAGTGGGGTGTGCAACAAGAGTGCCTAAGAAATTGAGGCTGGAAATGTCAGAAATGGACCAATGGAAGGATGCTGATGGTTTGCCAAGAGTATAAATATATCCTACAAAAAATGAAGAGCCAGGACTGGTTTATACTCTGTGCTTAATTCTAGGAATATCTACCATAGTAGAATGCATGTTTATGTGTGGATATAAGGGAACATGTTAGCAAATAGGGATACCAGCCCAGGCCCCTCATGGTTGTGCAAGGAAAAGTTGCTAAAGATGCTTAAGCTAAGTCAGGAGAAGTGAAGTTGTGGAGGGCATGGAAATTGAGAAGGAGTATGGAGGTAGCATGAGAGGAATGTGGTGAACAAGATGTGGGGGTTAGGTAATCAAAGTGACATTGATCTTGGAAATTTAAGAGAGCTGGGTTCTAATTACGGATCTTCCATTCTCTAACTCTGTGATCTTAAATTAGTGAAAATCATAGATATTTTCTAACCATCAGTTTCCTTTTTGTATAATGGCAAGATAGGATTTTATCTCTTTTATTCTTTAAGTCTCTACAAATTGATGATTCTTTTAGATACCTGCCATTACATAAATAGATTCAAGGGTCTAAGTCAAGTCATCTTAGCATCCATCATAATTATGCCTATCATTTATTCTTCATCAAATATCAGCATCGTTAGAAATGTTGATTCAGTTGATCCTCATCACAACCCTTTACGGTTGATGATATAATTATCATTTATAGGTGGGGAGGTGAAATGTAGAGAGTTGAAATAATTTTTTCAGATCCTATCTTTTTATTCCCTATTAGTCCATTCAGGCTGCTATAACCAAATACCAGAGCCTGGGTGGCTTGTAACCAGAGAAATGTATTCCTCACAGTTCTAAAGGCTGGAGGTCCAAGGTCAGGGTGGCAGCATGGTACAGTGATGACTTTCCTTTAGGCGGCCTACTTCATGTTGTATCCTCACATTGCAGAAGGGGTGAGCAAGCTCTCAGAGGCCTCTTTCATATCAGCAGTAAACTTAATCATCTTTCAGAGATGCTACCACTTAATACAATCACCTTGGGCATTAGGGATTTAACATTTATTTGAATTTTGTGGGGACATATGCATTCAGACCATAGCACTGCATAAATTTCCTTAAGAAGCATCTGGACTATATCTGACTCCTTCCTAGGTCCATTAATAGGAATATTATTGCATTTTCATTAATACTTGCTATTGTAACAGGTATATCTCTAAATCTCCTTGACTCCACACAGCTTATTTCTTGTGCATGTGAAACCAGCTCGTGTCAGAGGCTGATCTCTCCTTGATACAGTCATTCAGGGATCCAGGCTGGTGGTGGTTCTTCAGGGTCACCTTTGGTTCTCACATCTGTCTGAAAGAGGAAGAGGGAGAGTGGCTGACACAGGAGGTTTTTATAGACTTGGTCCTAAAGAAATAGAACTCACCGTGACTTGAAGTGCAATGTAATTTAGCTTCGAGGTTTTAGATTTTTAGCACTGAAGTACTTAGCACTGAATATATGGAGTCTTATAAAAGCTATTTGATATTTTTATGAATACTTAAATTACAACTTTCTGTGGAGATAAATTTGAATTAAACAATATGGGGCACCTGGGTGGCCCAGTCAGTTAAGTGTCTGCCTTCGACTCGGGTCATGACCCCAGGGTCCTGGGGCTGAGCCTCATGTCCGGCTCCCTGCTCAGTGGGCAGCCTGCTTCTCCCTGTCCTCCTCCACCCACCATGCTTATGCTCTCTGTTGTTACCTCTCTCTCTCTCTCTCAAATAAATAAAATCTTAAAAAAAAAAAAAGAAATATAACTCTCTTCTGCCTACCTTCCATGTGTCACATGCAAGAGTAGAAAATGTAGTCCAGTTGTATGCCCAGAAGAAAAAAAGGAGCTTTAGTGAATAGTTAGGCACTCTCTTTGGGAGCTGGGATTTGAGCCTAGACCATCGGGGATCAGAATCCTCTCCCAAACCACTGTGCTCTATTACCTTTTGGACTTGATGGCCTCATGGAATCAACACTAAATGGTTTTGTACGTAAAGCAATAAGGATGCAGGTTGATGTTAATAGTGCATATTGTTTCTATGTAGTTAAGATCTGTGACTTCATACAGATAGGAAATATATTCTAAATATGAATCTTAAAAACCCCTTTCTCTGTCATCAAATTCAGTGACTTAATTTATGCTATTTGGAAGCAGTTCAAAAATCTTTTACTTTGACTCTCGTTTTCTGATAGGCCTAATGTATTGTACCCATTAAAATGCAGCTTAATCTTTTCATGAGCTCACAGAATTTTAGAATTGGAAGGAACTCTGAACTCTAAATCAATTGTAAAACTCGTCTGATCTCTTCATTTTGCACGAGAGGAAAGATACCCAGAGACCTTAATGACCTACTTCATTGGACACTCTTTAGGGACAGAGAACTGTGCAGGAGAACCCAAATATCCCATCTTTCCTTCTTACTGCTCTTTCCACTCACCATGTCATTCTCCTCCAGAAGCACCTGGGCTGGTCTGCAGCTTTCCTCCAAGGGACACTTTCAGGAATCTGATTAATCATAAAAGGACAGCATGGCTCTTACAGTTTACAGGAACTGGGGATGTTCTGATTCTTCACATTTTTTCCTGTATATGTAATTTGAAATCTGCTTTTAAGCCTTTGACATTAGAAACATTTAAAAAAGCACAATGGACATTTTCTTGCCTGAATAATCTGAGATGGCCTTCGAGTCGTCACTGCAAATGTCACTTTTCACACTGCAGGAAATGTAGAAAGTGCGACTATTGGATCATGCATTTCCTGGATTCTACTTTGAAGGTAAAAGCTTGTCTCCTCTTAAAAGTGGTGACAGAGATACTTCTGCCTGATAATTAACTTTCGTTAATAATAACTTTATTTTATTTTTTAAAAAAGATTTTATTTATTTATTTGACAGAGAGGGATCACAAATAGGAAGAGAAAGAGGGGGAAGCAGGCTCCCCGCTGAGCAGAGCCTGATGATGTGGGACTCAATCCCAGGACCCTGAAATCATGACCTGAGCCGAAGGCAGAGCTTAACACTCTGAGCCAGCCAGGTGCTCACGAATAATTTAAAAAAGGAGAATTTTTTTTTTAATTTAAAAAAAGAAAAATACCCTAGTCAGCACATTTTTGGGTCAAAGTACAGAGACCTCATCGAATTACCTTAGGAAAAAAGAGGTTCATTGAAACCTATTGTATAAAACACTTTAGGAATTCTGGAAAACTCAGGTGGGACTCTGACATTTGTTTGTATCTGTGCTTAGTTCCTTCTTCTGTCTTCTTCCTCAGGGTCTCATCACCATGAGACATAGACACATCTCTCCAAGAGTCACTTGACTTTAATGCAATGTGCTCATTTCCACGTGTCGATTCTGTGACTTTCGGTTCAAATTTCCAGACAGATATATTTGATTCGTCCAGTTCCTGTGTTTCAGAGCAGGAATTACAAGCAGAAGTTCTAGTAGTTTTTAAAGGGACCACTATTCTGTGAGATTAACCTTCTTTAACATCAGTTCTCATTTAGAATGAGGATGTAGAAGATGTTCAAGATTGAGTTGAGAGCAATGAGTCTAAAATTCTCTCAAAACAGACTGGGGGACATCGTCTGGTTGAGAGCTTGCTTTTGTTAATAGAGACTATCATTCATTATTAGGGTTATTATCCTTTAGTGACAATCTTTTTTCCCCCCAATGACTTTTTTTTTTTCATATAAAAATGGAGTTTTAGAAAACAGGCTCTGTGAAAATGTCATTAGCACTTGGCTATTTCCTCCCTGATCATTTTGACTTCATAAATTATGTGAACTTTTGAAATTTCATTGAGCTCTTTAAATAACCATTTCTTTTAATTAGATTGCTTCAGCATGAAAGTCTAAAAATGTGCCCTATTTTCTCATTCTAATGAATTAAAGTGAGAAATTAGCTGTCTCAAAAAGTTTTTGTTTCAGCACATTTTTTCCATTCAAAGTGATTTACGGCAACCTAAATCCACTAACTAGCTTGCATTTCAGATGTCTATTGGTGCATGTAGGTGATGCTTTATTTCTGCTTAGAAGGTGTAAGGCAGACTCTCTGGGGAGCTAGTCAAGCTGGGTAAAACTATTAAATAGGAGTGTACAGAGACAAACAAAATTTTAGAATCAATGAGACAAATCAGAATACAAATAAGAACTGATTTCTAATGGAAAGGAAACCAACTAGGAACAAATTCACAACTTGATGCTGAATTTACTCTCTTCTGTAGTTTAAGTGTCAAATTGAATATTTTTTTTTAAAGATTTTATTTATTTGACAGAGAGAAACACAGCCAGAGAGGGAACACAAGCAGGGGGAGTGAGAGAGGGAGAAGCAGGTTTCCTGCTGAGCAGGGAGCCCGATGTGGGGCTCGATCCCGGGTCTCTGGAATCATGACCTGAGCTGAAGACAGTCACTTAACCAACTGAGCCACCCAGGTGCCCCTCAAATTGAATATTTTTTTACATGCATCTCATGTCAACACAATTATGTATATAGGTTTTTTGAATATGAAATTAGAAGTTTTAGAAAATGTAGATAATTTTCCCTAGTAGCTACATCTTTGTAACTTATATGTTCCATCACTGTGTATTCACTAATCACATTAATAGTAAAAACAAAGAGAATTAATATTTAAGGAATGCTATACAATTTGAAAGCAGTTTCATATGCTTGGCATACAGTGAATATTCAACAAATGGGAGCAACTGTCATTATTATATACATCGTTTCCAGAGGGAATGAATGATTCATATGTACAGAATCTGATATGCATAGTTTTGTGCTCTTATTAACCTAAGGCCAGCAACCACTACTGAAGGTGAAATGATTTGCATAAATATTATTCTACTAGGTACCAATTTTTCATACCTATGTATAGTTCATAGGTGATGAATAAAATGCGATCATAGTGAAACATGTATAAATATACATGTATATATATAATTACGTATGTGGGCACATAGTTACTAAAAATCTATGCAAGCATATGAACAAAATCTTATTTAATCCAGACTTTTCACTCTAGAGAAGTTCCTTTCAGTAGATAAAAACAAAAAATGTTTTTGCTAAAATGTTTTACAGGCAGAATATACCAGTCACAATAGTTTTAGAAAACTTTCAGAAATCTTGAGACATGTTTTAAGAGGCAGTATATTAAGATGTTTTAAGAGGCAGTATCTCACATTTCTGGGGGCACTCAAGGGCTAACGATCCTATTGTTGAAATGAGACATAGGGAAATAGTCCTGGAAGGCCACAATTAGAGCTGGGTCAAACTTGCTATCCTCGTTTTTATCAGAATTAAAGCTCTGTGTCTCTCGCATCCTTTCATGAAAATGTAGGAGGCAACCCTTTGGTGTTTTCATCACATCCAGGGAGGACAAAATAGAAAAAGCTGTTTTTTGTTGGTTTGTTCGTGCCTTGGGAATTGTGACATGAGGAAAATTGTTTGTTCTTTTTTTCATTTAAATATTCTCCAGGGGGTCTTGCATCATTTTAATATGATGCTAACTGTCTGCAAAGCCTATTCTGTTAATTTGGAAAGCCCTAATATTTGATTAGGTTAGTTTATCATAAGCTCTGTCTGCATCTGTATAGAGAATTGTAGTAACTGTTGAAATTTCCTACAGTCTTATTAACCTTTTAAAGGAAAACCACAGGAATTAGTTTTACCTTCTTAAATTGCTTGTTTACCATTTATTAAACACATACCACATGCTGAACAGTTTACATGAAAAAATAGTTTTTGTCTACAAGAATCTGGTTATCCTAAGAAGTTAAGATATGTAGACCAATAAGAACACTCTACAAACGTATACATATGTCATGCTTAGGTGAACTAAATTCTGCTAGAAAATTCAGTTCTCCGTTTTGAGGTATCTTATTTCATTTGACATATATTAAAACATAACTGAAGTCAATATTCTTCCTACCCATGCCCTCAGACTCTTTGAGGATAATATTACCCATCCATCTACTTACCTATAGTCAGTTCTATTTTAAAAAGGTTAATTATCCCTCTCTCATTCCTCCACAAAAAAACTTTACAACTTCAGTTTTAATAAGAACAGAGGCTGAGAGAGACTTTTCTTTTCTTTCTTTCTTTTTTTAACTAAGTTCCATTTTCACCAGGAACTCTATCTGTATGTCTGTACGTTTTCTTTTCTTTCTTCAATGAAGAGAACGGTGAAGGCAGCGAAGCCTGTGTCTGTCAGGCTTGCTCTTCCTGGTCAGCTTTATTACTAATCTCCTCACCTTTAGTACCATGTGCTCTGAAGGGGAGAACATGTCTGTCAGTTTTCCCCAGGCAGCTCCTACTTTATCTTCCTCTTCATTATACCATATGGGCATCATTCTTACCTCCTTTCTCCTCAAACAAGAAAGCATACTTGTTCACAAGAGTTCCCACAAACCAAACTTAACCAAGGTAATTATCTAATTATGGAATGACTCTTTGCAATCCTGTAAATGACATAATATACAAACATTTTGCTTTATTTTTTTTTAAAGCTTTTATTTGTCAGAGAGAAAGGGAGAGCACCAGCATGGGCAGCAGGAAACAGAGGGAGAAGTAGGCTTTCTGTGGAGCAAGGGGCCCAATATGGGCCTCAATGCCAGAACCCTGGGATCATGACCTGAGACAAAGACAGATGTTTAACTGACTTAGTCACCCAGGCATCCTAAACATTTTCCTTTAAATATTCATTTTGCATTGACTAACACAAGCTAGAATGACACATTTTGAGATATCATGTTTCATTGGCTTATCTTCCAATTGATGTATTTGGAAAAAATATATCCTACTAAACAATCTAGGAAGCAGTAGAAAGTATTACTATGTCCTCAGGGTGGGCTGAGTTTTGAAGCAGTAACAAAAAAAAATCTCAAAATTTTAGAGGCTTATAACAGCTTAAGGCTTTTTTCTCACTCATAGGTCCATTGTGGTTGGTGGGAACTCTGCTTTGTGTCTCTTCCCTGGAAGACTCAGGTCGATATAGTTTCCACTATCAAAAACATACTTGGTTGCTTGGGCTGGTGGGGGAAATGTGGTGAATCACACACTGTCTCTTAAGCAGCCACACAAACTGATATCCTTTGCTTTTGCTCAAAAGTGACCTCTGTTATTTTAGCTTTCATTTCATTGGGCAAAGCAAGTCACATGACCACATCGAGGGTTAATGGGGTAAAAAAGTACAATGGGAAGGGAGAGGGCCGGAAGTATTTGGCAAACAGCACTAACGTTTACCAATGATTACTACAACTGCTTTATCCTTCTATATTTCTTTTTCTTTAAAAGATTATTTGTTTATTTGAGAGAGAGAGCACGAGAAGGGAGAGGGTCAGAGAAAGAAGCAGGCCCCCCCACCCCCTGCCGAGCAGGGACCCCGATGAGGGAACTCGATCCTGGGACTCCAGTATCTTGACCTGAGCCAAAGGCAGTCGCTTAGCCAACTGAGCAACCCAGGCGTCCCTGTCCTTCTATATTTCTTGTCAAGAAAGGTAGAAATGAATTTTGGTAGAGGCATTGGGAAGGGGAAACCAGATGCAGAGTTTTCGCCTGTCCATTCTATTAAAATCCGCCCCCAATGTATAATAAAACCTCCTGATAATAAATAGTAAAATGGCCTTTGTGGGTGCTGAAATAGTACCTTTCCTCCCGGGGGAGAGATCGGTGGAATGTCATTGTGTTCTCCTGGGTGCTGTCACCCTGTGGAAGAGAACAGAACCCTCACCGCCTCAGGCTGTCCCCAGAGCTGTTTCAGCTCAGTGCTGGGTTGAACAGCATTAGTATCTGAAGAAGCCCCAACAATGTCATCTCCAGCCTGGTTTCCATCCAAAGAGTTGAAGGACTGACCTCATGACCTACAGCATTCTCTCCCTAAATCACTAACAGAAGTCCTCACAGAGAGGCTTATGTCCATTCTGCTCTGAGACCCACACCTTTGTCCATCCTCTGCAGTCAGTGTGTAGCAGCCAAGTCCTGCAGGCGACCCTTCCCAGGAAATTTACTTTGCCTCTCTCTCAGATACCTACTTTATATCCTCCTTTTTCTTGTCAGGCATCTCCCATATTTCATAGCGACATTTAAGGTGAAGTCAGATAAGAAACGGCCTCATCGCCTCACCCCCTAATCCATTCACACCTACCTGCCTCTGTAGCTAAACATCCCACCTCTTGTTAAAATGGATTATTTCCACATCAATTTATTGTCAGCTCCCCAAGTGCCTTGAACCTCAGTTCCTTTTTTTCCTTCTCAAGAACATTCTTTGGTAAGTACACGTTTTCTTTCCTGTGTTGTGCATTTCTCTACCAGACCATTCCAGCAAGCAAGCACGCTGTTACAGCATTCATTAAAAAAGATTCCCTTGACACCATGCTTCATTCTGGCTATTGCTTGCTTCCTTCTTAACAGAAAAGCTTCTTGGAAGAAATTTGTATAATTGCACAGTTTTACATCCCATTCTCCAATAAACTTACTTTACTCATGCTTTTGTTTTCATCATGCCACTGAAATGATTTTTACTGTGATCAGATGCTAACAATAGCTAACACAGAGGGCCTACTATGAGGCAGGCAGTGCTCTAAACACTTTAGGCCTATTAACTCATTTCATCCTAGACCCAGTCCTATAAAGATGGTGCTATTAATAGCCCCCTTTTAGAAAGAAAGGGAAAAAACAACCCTGTTACTTAGAGATACTAAATAATTTGCCCAAGGTCACACAGCCATAAGGAGTTCAGATTTGAACCCAGCTACTCTGGTTTTAAAGGCTATGCTCTTAATTAGTACATGGTGTTACTTTTTTAATGGATGGTGATTTGTTTATTGAACCTTTCATCAGCAGTCCCCACAGCTGATGGATCTCCTTCTTCTTGACACATTTTGTTCTTTGGTTTTTTAGGCTTTCATCCCATGTTCTCTTTATATTTCCTCATGTGCTGCTCCTTGCTGGTCTCTATTGCTGGCTTCCCCATTTCAGACCGAGGTTCTGGACTACTCTTTCCCTTATTCTCTATTGGCAACCTGGCCAAGGTCGTTTGGTTTAGTCTATGGCTTTAAATATCACCTATCAGCCTGGGTTTCTTAAGTGTGTAACTGCAACCCAAATCTCTTCCCTAAGCTACACTTCATAAATGTCACTGCCTGATTTACATCATACTTGGGTACCTTGTCTCAGATTTAACACTGACAATACAGAACTACAGATATTTTAACCCAATCCAGCCTTTGCTAAAATTCCCATTCCCAGGCCTTCTCTATCTGCCAGAACCACCACCACCACCACCAACACACTACACACACACACAGAGTTCATGCATTATTAACAGAGAGTGCGGTATTATTTTCAAGTGTACAATCTACATATTAATCAGTGCCCACATTTCTGAACACAGTTCCCTAGACCTCTTGATTGTTCAGTCAACTCTTGCCACACTGGCCATCTTGCTATCCTGGGAGCACACCACACAATTCCCCATTTCGGTTCCCTGTCATTTGTTGTTCCTTCTCTTTGGAATGCTTTTCCTTTCTTAGATCCTCATAATGGATACTTCCCTCTCATCACTCAGGTCATCATTCAGATTACCTCACAGAGGTCCTCTCTGACACAAAAATACACTCTCCTTCCCTGTTTGTTTATTCTCTCCTTACTCTATTGTAGTTCCTTCAAGGAACTTAAAAATCTAGTATTGTCTTAATAACTAACAGGTATTTACAATGAGCTCTCTGAGGGAAGGCTCTCCTTTTCAACCTTATATCCCCCAGTCCTCAGACCATACCTGAGGTGTGGTACCGACTCAATTAAAATGTGATTAAGTACAGTACAAAAAGTCAGCATGACGGTGACTTATACGACATAATGTGAAACACTCAATAAAGTAAAGCAAACAGAATAATCCTTAGCTAATAAAATATTTTCTAGAGCACAGGAAAAAAGAATTTTAGCTCTCAAGTGTTTAGTTTAATTTTTACAGAGATAGCCTTGTGTTTGAATCAAACACAGGGAAATCCCCGTTTGTATCGACAGTGGCAGAAAAATCTTTGTGGCATTGGTATCTCTTTCTTGAAAGTTCTTTTGAGGATCCCATGTCAAAGCCATGTGTCACATCCAAGTGTATTGGTCTCGCATGGAGGGATGGACAATACGTGTGATTTGCTCTCTCTCACAAGAAGATCTAAGCAACCTGTGTGACCTGTTACCGCACACTGTCACCACCCCCAAGGAAAGGTTGATATAAATACATGATGTACTGATCTCATTTACAAAATGGGCCTCGATATGTTTATAACTGAACAATCTCAGATCTGGTTTTTATATCACATTTTTTAAAATTTCTGAAAGCATAGTGTTTCAATGGATATTTGATTTTAAATTGATTTTAGCAAATAAAACTTTTGTTTTATTGTTCCAAAGGGTTAATACTTCAAAGATGAAATGCTGTAGCCCCCACCCCCCCAAAAAAAGCAAACTAGAACCCTTTCATAATGTGATAAGTGAGGTCCACAAGTCTCAAGCACCCAAACCATTCAGGAGCCTTATTTCCAGTTTAATGGGCTGGGTGGGGGAGCCTCACAGCTTATGGGATGTGGCTCCCAGGCTAGATATAAATCCATCCATTCTGGCTACAGTTGTTGCTATTGATGGCAAAATGGGAATAAAATGTTTTTGGGACTGAAACTGTCTGGGACTTCCAGGAAAATGGCAGCAATTTCAAGAATTCCCAACTAGTTCATTCCCAGGGAAACTGGGAAGAGGAGTACTGAAGAGATGGGTTCCACCCTTTACCTCCTTGCTTCCTGAAAAGAGGTTCCCTGTCTGGGTTTTGCCCTCACACCTAGAAGAACAACATAACCTTATCCCTCCCCAACCTACCCCTTTGATAATAGGTCTGCTCTTAATACTATTGTAGGGCACCTTGTCAAAAGGTTTGCCTTTCTTTGATAACATGTTGGACAAAAAAGTCATAGGCAAATAAGTATGTTTTTGATGGCACCCCATATTATCTCTATATTTCAGACTGTTCCAACAGCTCATTCTAATGTGGTCACTAATTGTTCCTGCTTCACCAAGCATTTACTGACAGAAATGGTCCTTGTGCATTTAGAAAAGAAATCAAATCTGCATTATGGAGTCAGCATCATTGTATTTCTAGTTTCATGCATGGTGAATCCCTTATAGAGCTATATTTAATGTACTTCTAATTAAAAAGAAGGGGGAGAAGGGAAAGCTTTCTCAATGATGTCTTATCTCTCGTTTTTGTTTGAACAGCTCATCATGTTAAAACGGGCACTTGCGAAGTGGTGGCACTCCACAGATGCTGTAATAAGAACAAGATAGAAGAGCGATCACAGACAGTCAAGTGCTCCTGCTTCCCTGGGCAGGTGGCAGGCACCACGCGAGCTGCTCCATCTTGTGTGGACGGTGCGACTTCTTCCATTGCTCATGGTAGTCATGTAGATGGGGAATGGTTAGACCTGGACCTCCACTATAATGCTGCTGACAATCCTGAGGGATCATACCATAAATCATGTGGTTGATGAGAAATTATTGGGGGGGGGGGAATTCTGAAACCTAAAATCTTCTGGAAGGAGGTCTAAGACCTCATGCAGTTTTGTAACAAAAGGCATTCTAGTGAGGTTCCAACAAGTCCATGTGCTTCTTACTTTGATACCATGACATACTGGGGGAGGGCATGGTGTGTAAATTAATTGGGAAGGGAGAGATGAAAATAGAGGATTTAACAGTATAGTGACATAAACCCATGGATGGTTCTTAAGGATGAAAATATAAACACCATACAAATGAGCAAATTTGTAATTTGTACTTTGACTTCACATGAAATATTGATTTTTATGGCAATCCATCAAAACAATTTCTTTATTGGAGGGTTCACCTAAGTACAATAGAACATACATCTTTGTATGTGTCTACTTAATTTCTGTTACCATAAATAATAATTTAACCATTCCTATTAGCATGGCTCATTCCTTGTGATGACAGTTACTGCCACAGTTAGAATATTAGAGTTAATGTAATTTTTCTAATTGTAGCTTACTTGTGGGAAGTATTACCTTAATTCTAAAACACTGATTCTAAACTAATAGTAGATCCATTTTCTTATATGTTTAGGTAAATCATGCATGCATGATTGTTTGTTCCCAATATATTTTTCAGGAAGTATATACATTCAATGAAAAAAATCCTTCCACAATGTGCTTCTAATTAACAATACTATTTGTTAAGAGGCTAGAGCTCACATTCAGTGTTCTTATCACAATAAATGAATATTGAAAATAAAAATTCTTTTAGTCAGAAAAATCTAGAAAGATTTAGTCCCTTCAGACAAAAAGAGAAGCATGCTTCAAAACGCAGTCTTAACCAGTGGTGGGAAAAATCGGTGCCCTTTGTTCTTTAAATGTGCACCCAGAGAATTAAGTAGCCCAAATAGAAAACACTGAATTGATTTTTTTTTTTTTTTTAATCTCCTGTAGCTTCAATAGTGGAACAGAAATGGTGGTGCCATATGCAGCCATGTCTTGAGGGAGAGGAATGTAAAGTTCTTCCAGATCGGAAAGGATGGAGCTGTTCCTCTGGGAATAAAGTGAAAACAACTAGGGTAAGTGGAGAGCCAGCTTGGGAAAGCAAAAATGTCTCTGAATTTATAGAGTGTGGACATGTGCAGTAACATTGTTAAGTGATGGTTGTACAATGAAGAGTACAGTTTTCTATACTACACCCTCCCATTTTCTTCCTGATTCATTTTTTCATAGCACATTTTTATTTAACTCAGAATAGAATCTTCTATAGATTGCCATCAAATGTTATTTAATAAATTAATGTTGTGTGCTCCTTCATGAGATACAGTAATGAGAAGCCCCCTGAAGATGCGTGTTAATTGCTGAGAAGGTGACCCCAGTCCCTTATTCTTTTAACAGTAATTTGAATTTATTCTGGGGAAAACAAAAAGAGTATATTTTATATATGACTCAATACAATTTCCCAGCTAAGAGTCTTTCATTTTTATGAAAGTAATTCTTGTGATCTCCCTGATTTCTGGGTCAATAAATGGTTTTTCTAATGGTTAACTTTGTAATGAGTTATCGAGAGGAGTTTCTGAATCTCAGGGTCAATATGAAAAGAATACTCTTCAGACAATGATGTATTTCAGCTTGCAATGATTGACTTTGGGGACATGGGGAAGAAATTAAAAATGGTTAGCTTTAAACTTTGATTTTCTAATTAGCTCCATGGATATTCTGGAACTGGCAGAATTTAAATTTTCTGTAGAATCAGCAAATTAAAGTTCTGTCTTGTTTTGCTATTTTTCAAGGGGAAAACAGACTATTGATTAGAACTGGATAATTGGGGACTAGAACAGAATAATGATACAAGATGATATTTTTTAAAAAGTAACGTAATACCAGAGACTGGTTAACTCACCATATTGTTTAATAATGGCAGGTTTTTTTTCTTATTAAAACTCTCTGGAAATATTCAAGAGTATTATTTTTAAATCCTATCAGGTATGTAATTCAGTCTGTTGAATAACCTATTTAGCACATTAGCTATTCAAACTCAAAAGTAACTAAAAGTTTCTAATAGCAGAAATAATAACTTTATATTTTGTCAAATTACTCATGACTCTCTTTGTTGGCTAAATGCTGACATACTTTTCCAAAACCCATAGAGTGCATGATCAGTTAATTAGAATAATTGCATTATTCAGTTAGCACACGATATAAACCATATTGATTTGTTAAAAACATCCTTGGCAATATAAAGTTTCCTTATAGGTTATTTATAGCATGAATATATTTCCTTCCCTAACACTGTAAATTCTTAGTCCAAAATAGCACTCATGAAAATTCACTGAAGATTTGAGATTCTGAAGCAAATTAAATTTAAAAAATAATTGCACTCTACGACTAAACTGTTCTTTATTACTTCAGTGGACATGAGGAAGCTAACATTTATTGGATACTTAAAACATATGCCATAAACCGAACAGAGTACTTCATGTGAATGAGCTCATTTAATCCTCTTAACAGCCCAGTGAGGAAGATAATATTATTATCTCCTTTTTACAGATGAGTAAACCAAAGTTTCAAAACCTTCAGTGACTTCCAAGGTCATACAGCTAATGAACAGGGAAGCCAGGGTTCAGACTGAGCGGTCTCATTCCAGAACCTAATCTCTTAACCTGTAGTCTAAACTAGATAATTTAACTTATTCTTAAGTAAGAGTGAGGAAAGCTTCCTACGGTTCTATTCATATTAGGTAGACCTTTGAAATTATCTTTAACTTTCTGGATCATTGAAATGAAAAGGTCAAGACCATGTGATGTGGATTCCCACAGTAAATTGTGTTAGAAGTGCTGCTTCACTCGCTGCTGTGCTGTATTCTCAGTGGTCCAAACTTAAAATTCAGTCTCCGCAATTCTTCACATTTAAGCGGTTTTCATCATGTAATGAAACAAGATGAGAGGCTGAGAAGTTGTGACTGAGAAGACTCTATCTAGATCCCCAGTTTGTTTTCTTATAAGGTGTTAGGCCACATAGAGTGGATTGTATTTCCTCTTTGTATTTCCTCTCTTTTGCCCTGAAGAAGAGTTAGTAAAGGAGGGCCTCACTGAAGATAGTGTAGGGAGGACTCCTATAGCTGGAGGTTTTTATTAAATCACTTTTAAGATTCCCTTCAACTCTGAGTCTGTGATTCTCATTTAAAATAAGGAAAATCAGGGTGCCTGGGTGGCCCAGTGGATTAAAGCCTCTGCCTTCGGCTCAGGTCATGATCCCAGGGTCCTGGGGTAGGGCTCTCTGCTCAGCAGGGAGCCTGCTTCCTCCTCTCTCTCTGCCTGCCTCTCTGCTTATTTGTGATCTCTCTCTGTCAAATAAATAAATAAAATCTTAAAAAAATTTAAAAAATAAGGAAAATCATCATATATATGACCAGTGATCCTGAAAGACAGAGTTTCTGGAGTACGATCAAAGTGAATTATTTTCTTCTGTTTTTCTTCACAAGAAAAAGAATGCTGGTGAGAAGGAAGCTATGTAGACATTTCCAACTGAAGGGCCACCAGGGTATTCCAAATGGCTAGGCAAAATGTGCAGTTTTGAATGTTTTTTGGTTTATAAAACAATTTGGCTAAATTTCTCTGAACCCTCAAAAAACAAAGCCTCTTGCTTTCTCTGCTGAAATAGTACAAAAAAGTATGGGAGATATAAATTTGTGAAAGAGGTCTGGCCCAGTATTACTTTGCACATCGTGGATGTGTTGGACCGAGGTAGCTTCTGCCTACAGAAATAGCAGAATAATTGAGAATTCTGATCATCATTGATCCTTTGCCAGGCTGAAATAAGTCAGCCATGGCGGCGAGGAGCAAACGGCCACTGCAGCCCTGACTTGGCAGGCCCAGCCACAAATGGGGGAGTCCAGAAGTTAAGCATGAATAGGTTACAAAGTAACTGAAGAGCTGCTTGTAGCCAAAAGCTATCTGAGTTTCTTATGCGAGATATGTTGGTCTTGTGGGATTATCACTGCAAGCAAAATGGCTCGTGAAATGATTAAAATTTGCAATAATGTACACCCTTCCTTTTAATTGACCATATTCAATCTGGAGTGCTTCGGTAAGCTGAATGTTGGAAAAAAAGCAGTCAGCCAAAAACAGCAATAAGACTTGCTTAGCCTCAGCAGAGATGTGGTGGTACTTCCCAGAATTGACTACAGATTATGGGCTGGGTGAATTCCTCACTTAACACTAATTTGGAATTTACATTGTATTTCCTACTATAACTGTGAATTATATCCCCCTTCTGTCTTTGTACCAGATTCAGGAAGCTTATTATTCTGATCCATTTACTATTTGTCCTAACAAGAGAGAAAAGGCAAAGAACAGAAAACTCTTGCTGGAATATTAATATTTTGCACTCATGTTCTTCAGTACCCCAAACACTTAATATGGAGGGAAAGGAGGATACAACGTTTGTTTTCTAAACCCTATTTCTTACCTTAAAGGTGGAAACTGATGACTGCCTATGACTTCTGTAACCATCTATTGTATTGCTTTTAAGAACTGACAGTTAAAAAGAAAAGTCGTAAGAGCCCTTTGATTTCAAACTCATTTTCAAAGATAAATAATAAAGAATGTTTCAAAGAGTCATTAATAAAAAGAATACTCTTTCCAGTGTGAAACAGCACATAATTATATGCTAATTATATAATACAAAAGTAGCAGGGGGGAAAGGTGCTGTAGAGCTTGTAAGATTTGAGAAAAAAAAATCTTTGAAAACATTGTTGGATCCTTAGTAAAAATACACTGTGATTCATTTCTTTTAATGTTTTGATATTCTTTCTCTGTGGAACATCTCCTAAAGGAAGTCACATTTTGATTTTAGAATTCACAGCCCACGGCCATGGCTATGGCCTCTAAACACCAATGGCCATGTAGCTCTTAAGTCTGCTTCTTACCTGAAGAAAGATGACTTTGAGAGTATGCAAGACTCTGTATTTTCATTAGAAATATTATCTTTATGAGTCACAAATCCTAGGTCTATTTATTTCTCATATACTTAAGACATTTTCTGGGTAACTTTTAACTAGTTGGAAGTCTTTCATCTTCACTAAGTGTCTCAAACAGATAAGAACTCTATTTTTCTAAAGCCTCTTAAATATAAGTGGATTATAAGTGCATAAAATATTTCATTTTGGCGAATAATGCAAAGAAAATCAACAGGTATTAAGAATTTCCTATGCATAAACATCCTATAATAACCCTCTTATAACAAGCAAAGCAACAAAAGCATATAGGAAGGCATTTACTTAGCCCTAAGATTGTATGAGGCACTCTAACTGTATTGCAGGTATTACCTTATTTAATTTTCCAAACCATAGTAGACACTAATGAGAGTACAAAGATGTACGTATATGGTCCTCAGCAACCAGGCGTATGCCCTAGACTGGAGGAATGAATAGTGTATAGTTGCGTTATTCTTGTTATCCATATGCAGTCCACTGACAATAAACACTGAACTCATGGAAAATATGAGTAATATTCTTATAATGGGTTAGTATAAACCTTTAGTTCAGCCTCCTCATCTGCAAAATAAATGAGGATATTGAGTTAGATTCAATTTTGAGGTCCTTTAACCAGGCTTTATTTTTTGGTTCCATATGCCAAGGATATTTCTAACTTCCTTTCCAGCTAAATTTATATGACACTAATAACTGGCTAATCTCAGAAGACTGATAAGTATTTGGGTTTTTAATCCTTTCCCTGTAAGGGAGAAAAGAAACAGCATTTTAGGATGCTTTGTTGATTAAAGCCTCAAGTCGTCCTCTTCCAGATGCTACTGGATTTTATACCAAAACTCAGTGACTATTCTGTGATGAGGCCGGGGTGGAAGGGGGGTGGATCTTCCAACCCCAAGGCAAAAATAAAAAAAATAAAAATAATAAAAAAATAAAATAAAATAAAAACCAGATCAAGAGGGAAAAGGTTCATTTCCTCACCTTAAGATGGAGAATTTGTGTGAATTCTTCAACCATAGTACTCTCTTGCCTTGCAAATTTAATCACAGACTGAGGATAGTATAGTTCTTTCCTCATCAGCCCTTTCTTAACAGACACATTCACCATTCATTTGTCTTCATCTCACCTCTGGTCAGGCCCTAAATTGCCTCCTGGTCCATAGCACAGAGTACAATGACCTTTAGGGCCTTTGTTTTCCAATTACTTTGATGGTACAGTAAGAAATACATCTTACTGTGTGATCCAGTGTTCATATATATATCACACACAATCATATATACCCCTTGCTAAAATTAAAATTCTGATTTTTTGGTGGGGGGAGTTTATTTCCCCTCCTTCTTACCTATCTCAACCCCATAAATTGGTTGTATGACCTGCCACTATGTTACAACATGGATTTTGAAAACCAGTACTTCAGGAAGTGGTAGCCAGCCACCGATGACTTGCAGAGATCTAAACTACTGATGAGACCGTTTTCAAATCAATTCACCGTTTACATGTTTTTATACCTTTTCAGTGTTTTGGGGTAAAAAAATTCCATCATTTTGTCAAATACAGATTTCTTGAGAAAGAATGTGTATACTGTGTATATGCATTCATTCAACAAATATTTATTATGTGTGGATGTGAGGTGCTATTCTAGGTTCTGTAAGACAGTGTGGAGAAAACTCTGAGATGGGGATCTGTGCCCTCATCGAGCATATATTCTCATAGCATGTATTAGTTTTTGCTTGCTGCCTTTGCAAATTCTGGGATTTATCATAACATTCCTTTATTCTCTGTAGGTAAGACTGGACCCCAGCCCGGCTCCATGGTCTCTCAGCTCTGGGTCTCAGGGTGTTTCATCTTTTCAGAATAGGGCTGTGTTTCTTGCTAGAGGGTGTACGGGGAGAATCCGCTTCTCAACTCATTCAGATTGTTGACAGAATTCCGTTCCTTGTAAGAGCAGGAATGAGGTTTCTATTTCTCTAGTAGCTGTCATCAGGGAGCCTCTTTTGCCTCTGTCAGAATGTCTGCTTTCCTGGTCACACTCATTCATTTCAAGCCAGCCATGACATGTGGAGTCTTTTCCACACCTTGAGTTTCTCTGACTGCCCTTCCACCATCTCTCTGCGGCCTTACTCTTTTGTGTCTGAGGGCCAGGTAATTCTCAGAGAACCCAGATGATCTTCCCATGTCAAGGTCGTCAGTGAGCAGCTTTAATGACCTTGCAAAGTCCCTTCACAACAGTATTTAGATTAGTGTTTATTTCAATAATGAGGGGACAGAAATCTCTTCTACCTATCATACAGAGGGGACAAAAATAATAGGTGAAACAGATAGTATAGTAGATGGTGATAGGTGCTATGGAAGAAAGAAAAGCCAGAGGGAAATGGAGAGTGCTGAGCAAGGGAGTTTGCGTATTTGCCTGAGGTCTTGCAGGAGATCAGGGGATGAGGCGCACAGGGCTACCTAGAAGACAGGCTCTCCAGATGAAGGGAAGAACAGGTACAAAGGACTTACCCTGGGATCTGCTGTGGCAATATCACATTCATCGGACAGCAATGATGCTGGTGTGGCTGGAGTGGAGTAAGCGAGGGCAAGTGGTTGAATTTAGAATCGGAAGGGTAAGAGGAGGCATATCACAAATGACTTAAATTTTTGTCCTGAGCACATAGAATGACAAAGTTGCCAGTAGGTGAAATGGAGACAACTGTGGGAAGAGTATGTATGTCTTACGTATTGCAATAATATCCACTAAGCCTAGGTCCTTATATGAAAAATTAAATATAGTAAAACATCTTGAACTTGATATTTATTAAGAAGAATAGGTAAAAGGTTTTTACTGTAGTAACAAATGTATTTAGTGACACTGATATTAGGAAAGATTGGTCAGAACAGTTGGAAAAGTATTTAAGGCACTATATAATTAGTATGATAACATCAAGATTTTTTTTTTTTAAGAGATATGGACAGAAATGGATTAATATATGGACGGGTGCTTTTTTTTTTTCTGTCAACGAAATAATGAGTCCATAGGTAGGTACATAGAACAAGTTGAGTTTCCATGTAGTAGCACTAATAAAATAACATTTAAATCTCATGTTTCAAATTTAAGAGCTACTTACTTAATAATTTAATAGGGCCAGGAGTGTCTTCCTTGGTATTTCTTTAGAGAGTTATTGGAAATTAAAGCAAAGACTTAAAAAAAATATATCATCACAGCTATATTTCCAAAACTTGGCCTATAGTTTTACAATTAAACTGAAAAAATGGGCAACATATTAGTACTCTGAAGTTCCTTTAAGATTTAAATGCTTCTATAGTTTTTGAATCAGTTTATTTCTAGGTGTTACTCTGAATATTGTGATTATAATCTTAAAATTGTGAATGTTCACATGTAATAAAATCGAGTTTGGGGATGGTAGAACTTCATTACAAATATGAGGTACATCTTTAGGCTCTTGCTTAGGTCCTGGGACGTAAGTGGGGAGGACAACATCTCTCTTTTATCTGAGGGCTGAGGAGTAAAATTATGCCAGGGATTTATTTTTAACACTGCAGAGCTTGAAATTTGTTTAGAGGTAACAATTCTTGGGAGCAACAACAATGTGGAGTGCCTTAATAAAAGACCAGTAACTCATGGGATTTAGGAAGTTCAAGGAACCTTAGCTGCTGGAGGTTCTATGCTTTCTCCTTTTCCTATGGTGGATGACAGCCCTATGAAGAACTATCAGTAACCTTCCCTGTATACATTCCCTTATGGCTCTTTCTCTCCTCTACTCTTCATACATTTTCTATGGAATCTAAAACTCATACTAATTTCAAATACAATTTCATTTTCTTACTATAGGCAAGAGGATGAAAGTGCAGCTGAGAAATAAAAGGTCAAACTCAGAATTCCAAATGTTTTATGAATGGTGCTGAGATTGTATAGGAAAACTCAGAAAGGCAGAGTCAAGCTTCACTCTCTGATGGTCCGACCTCATCTGGGGTACTCAGTAAAGTTCTTGATGCCAACTTTTAGTGGGCTAGGGAAAAACAGGGGGCTATCTAAAGGACTTTGTGAATATTTACCTCAGAGAATAGAAGCACTGGAGTAACATGTTTTAAATTATTTGAAGATCATATGAAAGAAAAAATTTAGACTTGTCCTATGTGGCCACGAGGAATAACTCTTGTGATGTCAGATGTAGATGATGTTAAATGGGCTGCTTTGGAAACAGTACATGCCTCCTTTCTTGAAGTCTTCAATCTGTGACTTGAAGGATTTGCTGAAATTCAGAGTTGGCTATTTCTCTTTACTGTAACAAACAACAGCTTATACAAACACATGGAGATATAGAAAATCATGTCTTGGCTCATGGAATAGAAATCAGTTCATGGGGAACCACGTGTGTGAGAGGAGTCGTGGCCAACTGAGTTTAGCAGTCTTTTATATGCCATGCTAAAAGATCTGGATGTTATTCTCTAAGAAATTATAAACCACTAAAGAACCTTGAGGAGAGAGAAGGGTCTGGTTTACACTTTAGAAAATCTATTTGTCTGCAGTGTGCCAACTGCAAGAAATTGAGAGGAATATGAGAAAACAAGCCTGAACTAAGATAGGAAAGTGACAATCTGGAAGTGGAATCAATAGGGTTTGGTAATTAACTTAATATAAAAATTCTGTAAAAGGGAACATTTCACAAAGACTTCTATTTTTAGCCTAGCCTATATGGTGATATTAATAGATAAGTTCACAATCCGTTAGTTGAATATGATTTACTTACATAATCTTAAAACTTGCCCCCTTGATGGATGATGTCATTGGTAACACACTGAAAATACTGTACAATGTGTATCTCTTTAAAGTAAAATGCAGTATAACATATTTAAATTAAGAATTGTACACCTGAGCAGCTCAGTCATTTTTGGCTCAGGTGCTGATCGTAGGATCCTGAGATCAAGCCCTGTGTGGCTCTACACTCAGCAGGAAGTCTGCTTCAGATTCTCTCTCCCTCAGCCCCTCCCACTCATGTTCTCTCTCCCTTTCTTAAATAAATCTTTAAATAAAATAAGAATATAGTAGAATTAACAAACTCCATCCAAGGGAAGCTTGTCCATTCATGTGTTCATGTACTCTGTAAAGATAAATTGCATGTCTGATATGTAGCCATGTGCTTGATATAGTGGTAGGCTTTGGGAAGGCACATTTTAAAACATCATGGCCCTTTGATGTCTAAGAGTTCATAGTCAACTGGAGACAAAGTCAGTGAATCACTGTCATGTACAGAAGTGGTAGAACAGAGATTTGTGTCATAAGAGTACATTGGTCATAAGAGTACATTGACAGTTTAATACTGCATGGTCTACAGCCCTTCTAAAACTCAAAGACCACAGATTTTGATTTCATTCAAAGGCAATTTACTCAATTTGTCTCCTTAATATTTAGTAACTAAGCACAATCAAAAAACAATGTTCCCTGATGTCAGCACTGAATTGAATTGTATCTGATGGTATACTATCGTAAGAAAACAAAGCTTTTTGGATTAGACTTTTAAATTATTTCAAAGTTTTCTACCAATCATAAAATATGAAAGAGAGGAGAGAGAAAGAAGGATTTTGTGTAGGAGACCACAGTAATAGCTAATTAAATGAAAAATACTTTAAAATTGTGGCCATCAAATAAGAATACTGGAAACTTAAAACATTGTACAAATTTCTTAATGCTTTTAGCTTATATAACACTTTCGAAAATCACTAATGTATATTAAAAATCAGGCCCTCATTTAAAAAAGTATAAAACTTAAATTACCAAATTAAAACAAAGAATTTTTATTATTTATACTAAACTAGGGAATTCCATTTCAATTATGTTTAATACTGAACTTGTTAAGGATCAGAGATACTCAGCTGTTACCCTCAGCTCTGTGGTTTAGTATTATTGGGTTTTGCTCCTATATTAAGTAGCAATGTTGGCTTTTTATGATTTATGCTGGGATCAGCCCAAAGTCAATAAAGGACTATTCTGTTGAGTACTCTGTCTTTTATTGCTTATTCTCTTCTGGTGTCCTTTTTACCTTCACCTTGAATCTCCTAGTTTTCTTTTAACAGGACTGGGAAGAGAATAGGAATGAGAGACAGACAGACTTGGTAAGACCAGACAATATAAATTCATTTTCAAAAGAAGTTTGAAAATAATTGAATACAATCTCTACTTTGCAACTTTAAAATAACCTACTCTTGGAAGGGCTGTTGGAATAATTGTGGGGAGAGTTGATTTGGTCAGACTGTTTCTAGGATTCATATACTGAGATGCATTTATTCTATCACAGAAGAAATAAAACTGAATATTCTCCAGACTTTTTGGCTGACAGAAAAATTTAAACAGGTATCATGATTAGAAATCTCAACCTCCAACTTCAATTACAACATATGATCGATTTGCGAGATTACTGAAGGCAAATGTCTGGCAGATAGTCAGCCACTGTTTGAGATTAAATTTCACAAATGAAATCAACTTGTTGAGAGCACTCTTACATATATAACATAGATGTGAACTAGCTGCCTCCACATTTTAACTTTGAGGATTTCCTATAGGAGCCGTATGGGAATTCCTTATGAACAGGTTTAAGATAAAAGCTGTTAATGTTAACTTTGACAAGTTGGCATTTCACCCATATAGTGCTTTAAGGAGACGCTATTCAGGGAAGCTATATCATGGTGCTATTTGATACCAAAGATATCATAACATGAAAGAAAAGTGTTCTTATCAGTGGACTAAGAAAATCTAGAGTAGAATTATTTTTGGTAGTACCTTTGGTATTACGAGTAACCTCTCACTAAGGGTTCAGCCTTTTTGAAGTTACTGAGATTACAGAAAGATAAAGACACTGTCAGGATGGATCAAGTGATTTTCAATTCACCATAGCCAGTTGTGATTGCTGTGTGATGATGTCAAGGCTCCACATAAACCTAATATCATCCTTCGATTTCTTCACTGGGGTTCTCTCAGCCTCCTCCTCACAAATGTCTACCAACTCTGTCTCATGATGAATGCTTACAGAGCATGCTGTGCTTTTCAAGAGTGCTGCTGGATGAGCTCTGCTAAAATGAGGATAGGTTATTAATGGTGTTATCCATTGTTTATGCATAATTAGATATATGTCACTCCTGTTGAGTCTTGCCAACAATTTCACATATCTTTTGCTTTGGAATAGGAATATTGGGTTCTCCAGAGCATTTTCCTTCTTTTCTCTTTTTATCTAGTGCAAAAAATAGGAGCTCTATAAACCAGTCATGAAAATAGACTGATCCTATTCAAAATGTAGATGTCAACTACTTCTTAATAGGTTTTATAAGAGGAATGGTCATTTTAGGAATCTCAAGTTCCACTGGAGAGAAGTTCAACAAGTATTATAGATGTTGCTTAGTCATCAGATAATCTTGTTTATTCAAAAGATGGCAAAGTATAGGAACTGTATGTTCAGGAAGTCAAAGTCAAGGGTAAGGAATTAGTTGGGATGATGGGTAATCTTGTGTGTCAACTTGTCTGGGCCACAATGCCCAGATATTTGGTCAGACATTATTCCAGATATTTCTGTGTGGGTGATTTTAGATGTGATTTACATTTAAATTGGTGAAATTTGAGTAATGTGGACTGCCCTTCATAATGTGGTTGGACCTTGTCCAAACAAAGTCCTGAATAGAACAAAAGGCTAATCTCCTATGTCCTAATACAATTGGGTATTTTATTTGCAACAGTATTACAAAATGGAAAGAAGATATAAGATAGCAATTACATTGACAATAACTGTCATTGGATGAGTGACAACTTTTGTCAGGTACCATGCTATATAATCTCAACAAAATATTTCTAATTACCACACTAGCATTAAAAGTCTTATTATTTCTTAGTACAGATGAGATAGAGGTTCAAGGAAATTAACTTTCTTAAAGCTACATAATTTGTAAATGACAAAGGTCACTGATTCCAAAGAATTAGAAAACTCTTTCTCGTGAAATATATTGTTTTATAAGAAGTAGAAAAACTCTAGGTGCCATGTAAACATTACAGTGCAAATGTATCTTCTGTAATATTTTCTCAGAAAGTTCTGACTAATATTGACATGACTATCATTTGTTCTTCAAATGTTATGACTGCATAGTTGATGTTCTTAGAAGAAATACTGCCAATGCTCAATGCTATGTGCATCTATAATCATCCACGTACAGTTACAAGGACTCAAGAACTAAGGCCACCGATAAAAGGTTAGACATTTCTATTGTTAGAAGCCAAATAAGCTGATGGTAGTAGTTTTCACAAGGTATTATAATGAGGAATTGGCAGCTTTCGTGGGGGAAACAATATCACTCATCAAGAGCCATCATTCCCTGGGGAATTCTACCAAACATTTAAAGAAGAAATAATACCTATTCTCCTAAAGCTGTTTCAAAAAAATAGAAGGAAAACTTCCAGATTCTTTCTATGAAGCCAGCATTACTTTAATCTCCAAACCAGGCAAAAACCCCATCAAAAAGGGAGAATTGCAGACCAATATCCTTGATGAACATGGATGCCAAGATTCTCAATAAGATCCTAGCTAATAGGATCCAACAGTACATTAAAAAGATTATTCACCACAACCAGGTGGGATTTATCCCTGGGATGCAAGGGTGGTTCAATATTCACAAATCAATCCATGTGATAGAACAAATCAGTAAGAAAAGAGAGAAGAACCACATGGTCCTCTCACTTGATGGAGAAAAAGCAATCCATGTGATAGAACAAATCAGTAAGAAAAGAGAGAAGAACCACATGGTCCTCTCACTTGATGGAGAAGAAGCATTTGACAAAATATAGCATCCGTTTCTGATTAAAACTCCTCAAAGTATAGGGATAGAGGGAACATTCCTCAACCTCGTAAAATCTATGAAAAACCCACAGTGAATATCATTCTCAATGGGGAAAAATTGACAGCCTTCCCTCTGAGATCAGGAACAAGACAAGGATACTCAACATAGTGTTAGAAGTCGTAGCAACAGCAATCAGACAGCAAAACGAAATAAAAGATATTCAAATTGGCAAAGAAGAAGTCAAACTCTCTCTTCACTTATGACACCATACTTTATATGGAAAACCTAAAAGACTCTACCCCCAAACTATTAGAACTCATACAACGATTCACTAATGTGGCAGGATACAAAATCAGTGCACAGAAATCAGTTTTGTTCTTATACACTAACAATGAAAATACAGAAAGGGAAATCAGAGAATCAATTCCATTTACTATAGCATCAAAAAACATAAGATACCTTAGAATAAACCTAACCAAAGAAGTTAAGGACCTGTACTCGAGGAACTACAGAACACTCATGAAAGAAATTGAAGAAGACACAAAAAGATGGAAGAGCATTCCATGCTCATGGATCAGAAGAATAAACATTGTTAAAATGTCTATACTGTCTGGGCACCTGGGTGGCTCAGTTGGTTAAGCGACTGCCTTCGGCTCAGGTCATGATCTCAGAGATCTGGGATCGAGTTCCACATCGGGCTCCCTGCTCGGCGGGAAGCCTGCTTCTCCCTCTCTCACTCCCCCTGCTTGTGTTCCCTCCCTGGCTGTGTTTCTCTCTGTCAAACAAATAAAATTTTTTTTTAAAAAAATGTCTATACTGTCCAGAGTAATATATACTTTCAGTGACATACCAATCAAAATTTCACCAACATTTTTCAAGTGCTAAAACAAACAATCCTGAAATTTATATGGAACCAGAAAAGACCCCGAATTGCTAAGGAATTGCTAAAGAAAAACAAAGCTGAGGGCATGACGTTAAGTGATGTCAGGCTGAAGTCAGGCTTTATTACAAAGCTGTGATCACCAAGACAGCATGGTATTGGCACAAAAACAGACAAATAGACCAATGGAACAGAGTAGAGAGTCCAGATATGGACCCACAAATCTATGGGCAAATCATCTTTGACAAAGCAGGAAAAAATATCCAGTGGAAAAAGTCTCTTCAATAAATGGTGCTGGGAAAATTGGACAGCTACATACAGAAGAATGAAACTAGACCATTCTCTTACACCACACACAAAGGCAAACTCGAAATGGATGAAAGACCTCAATGTGAGGCAGGAATCCATCAAAATCCTGGAAGAGAACATAGGCAGTAACCTCTTGGACATCAGCCACAGCAACTTCTTTCAACATAGGTCTCCAAAGGCAAAGGAGACAAAAGTGAAAATGAACTTTTGGGACTTCATCAAAATAAAAGGTTCTGCACAGCAAAGGAAACAGTCAACAAAACAAAGAGGCAACCCACAGAATGGGAGAGGATATTTTCAAATGACACTACAGACAAAGGGCTGATATCCAAGATCTATAAAGAACTCCTCAGGGCGCCTGGGTGGCTCAGTGGGTTAAAGCCTCTGCCTTCAGTTCAGGTCATGGTCTCAGTGTCCTGGGATTGAGGCCTGCATCGGGGCTCTCTGCTCAGCAGGGAGCCTACTTCCTAGTCTCTCTCTGTCTGCTTCTCTGCCTGCTTGTGATCTCTCTCTCTCCCTGTCAAAAAAACCAAAAAAACTCTTCAAACTCAACATCAAAAATAAAGATGATCACTTCAAAAATGGGCCGGAGACATGAAGATGCGCTTCTCCATGGAAGACATACAAATGGCTAACAGACATATAAAAAAAATGTTCGTCATCACTAGCTATCAGGGAAATTGAAATGAAAACCACATTGAGATACCACCTTATACCAGTCAGAATGGCCAAAATTAACAGGACAGGAAACAACAAATGTTGGCAAGGCTGTGGAGAAAGGGGAACCCTCTTACACTGTTGGTGGGAATGCAAGTTGGTGCAGGTGCTTTGGAAAACAGTGTGGAGATTCCTTAAAAAATTAAAAACAGAGCTACCCTATGACCCTGCAATTGCACTACTGGGCATTTACCCCAAAGATAAGGACGTAGTGAAAAGAAGGGCCATATGTACCCTACTGTTCATTTCAGCAATGGCCACAGTCGTCAAACTGTGGAAAGGGCCAAGTTGCCCTTCAACTAATGAATGGATAATGAAGATATGGTTCATATATACAATGAAATATTACGCCTCCATCAGAAAGGATGAATACTCCATTTTTATAGCATCTTGGGTGGGACTGGAGGAGATTTTGCTGAGTGAAATAAGCCAAGCAGAGAAAGTCAAATATCATATGGTTTCACTTACTTGTGGAGCATAAAGAGTAATACAGAAGACAGTAGGAAAGGGAAAGGAAATGTGAATTGGGGTAAATCAGGGAGGGAGATGAAACATGAGAGACTTTGGACTCAGAAACAAACTGAGGGTCTTGGAAGGGAGGGGGTGGGGGATGGGTGAGCCTGATGGTGGGTATTGAGGGCATGTATTGCATGGAGCACTGGGTGTGCGGCATAAACAATGTATCTTGGAACACTGAAAAAATAAAATCAAGATTTTAAAAAAATTACTTAAAGGTTAAAAAAAAAGGAGCCATCTGTTATACACATTCATAAAAAAGAACTTTTGCTAAGATAAAAACCAGGAAAAAGTCTTATGTATCTGATGAAGCAAAGACCTCTTGAAGAAGACAGACATTTAGAATTATAATCATTGCACCAATATTAAAGTGAGAATCTTTGGAGACTAGAAACGCATTGTAAATCACTTAAGTAACCTTTTCTCTAGGACTTTGAATTGCCAACTGCTGTTATTTGCTTAATGGATAGTCTATACAAAATTTATAATTTTAACTCATTGAATCTGTTTTAGCACCCATATAATAACCTCTTTTGACGAGGTTTCTAAGTTAAACATTTGACTCAATTTCTCTGGATTACAGAATTTTACAGTGCTGTTTATAAACTGTTTCCTAAAATTTTAGGTATTGTACTTCATTTGGATGTTGCTTTAGTAAAGATTTTTTTCAGTTATTAAAATAATACTTAATACCTACTATATGTCAGGGTCTATACTAAACCCTGGGGATTTATATATGAGCCAGACCTAGTCTTTGCCCAGGATATGTTCCCACTCATTATCTGATGTATGGACTGTATATTAGAGTAGGCTAAAAATAAAATAAACAAGCTTCAGCTATCAGTAATTTAAAACAACAAGGATTTATGTCTTACTCTGGCTATATCCTCATCATAGGTGGCCTTAATGTGTCAATTCTGGGTCTTCCTCTTTCCATAACCAAGACTTAAGTGCAGTGAAAGATAATTGTGGAGGGGTTTTCATTAACAATTATATAATTAGCCCACAGCAACAAATCTGACCACAATTCTTGGTCAAAAGTATTATGGATGCACCCAATTGCAGTGGGTTGAAAGGTGAACTCTCTCTTTAGGGGTTCTGGCTCAAGAAGGCAACACAGGAAGATCCTTCCATGGACACATCAAAGTCTGTGGCTATATATGGTACAGTTTCTTTTTAAATGTTTTATTTAAATTCAATTTGATTAACATATACTATATTCTTAGTTTCAGAGGTAGAATTTAGTGATGTATTAGCTGCATTCAATACCCAGTGCTCAGTGCTTCAAGTGTCCTCTTTAATACCCACCACCCAGTTATCCTAACCCCCCACCCTCCTCCTCTCCAGCAACCCTCAAGTTGTTTCCTATAGTTAAGAGTCTCTTAAGATTTGCCTCTCTCTCTTTTCATCTTATTTTTTATGGAATGGTTTTTTAAACAAAACCTGAAGGCTGGCTTAGCAACTCATACACATCCAAGCGGGTAGGAGAGATTAGGACAGTCTCAGTATAAACCCCACTCCTGAGTCAGCAACCCACAACTCTCTCTTCTTTGAGAGAACTCAAAGCCTGGAGCTTCTCTCTGAGGAGCAAAGGGTTTGAACCTCACTCTGGACACAATAACTACACCTCAGAGACAAACTGCCAAAACATATGTCTTTGAAAAACAATAGAAATGTTTCTTAAAGGGCTTGTGCACTTAGTCTCACCTGCCCTCCCCCGTTTGTTTGCTCTCAGGCAGCAGATTATGCTCAGACTTTAAGTGAAATTGAAGTGTTGGTCTAAGGGGCAGTGCTCTCGTTTAACATACACATCTAAGAGACTGCTGGAATACTCTCTGGGGATGAAGACTGGCCAATACCACCTTCATACTCTCCCTATATCTTGCTCTAGCTCTCAGGTGTCATCTTTATGCTCCTGCTATGTGTTTCTGAGCACTAATATTCTCCACAAGGGAGATTTTAAACATGTCCGGGGCCCTGGCTTTTGCTGCAGCTGACCAGGAGACACATCCTGATTGCCTGCCTCTGGAGCTCAGGGAGGGTGGGGGTTCTTGGGTCCCATGGAAGTGTAACGATCAGACAGTTCTTGGCAGGCAACCACTCCCAGGGCATTGATCTGACAGCAGATGGAACCATATCCTGTCTTTCTGTGAAAGAGGTCTATTTGCTTATCTCTCAGAAAGGAGCTTATACACTTGTCTGGAGTCCTGATTTTTGTGACGGCCAGGTCACTTCCAGGTTGCTTGGCTCTGGTGGTTAACAAGGTTTATACTTGTGGTACACAGGACTCTATTTATTTGCATACTCTAAAATCTCCTGCCTGAGGATATGGCTTATAATCAGCCTGAATCTAGATATTATCCCCTTGAGACATCGATATGTTGTACCATACCCTTATTAAATATTGGGAGCTAATAAAAATAAAGTGGGCTGCTTGGACAATCACAAACATCTGAGAGTCAATTAAGAATTTTGGCAGTGTTGAGTGATGAGGCTCATTTCCTACATAAGGCCATTCCTTCAAGATTATGAGAGGTGGTGGTTGTTTCAGCTAATATACAGACACCAACATAGGGAGTCAAGCAAAATGAAGAAACAGAGGATTGTATTCCAAACAAGAGAATATGGTAAAGCTTCAGGAAAACAAAAGACTTCACAATGAAATGAAAATAAGGTATATAATAAAAAGTTCAAAATAACAGTATAAAAATACTATTTGGTCTAGAGATACCAAACTCAAGACAATAATAGAGGAACACATTGAAAACTTCAGCAAAGAGATAGAAAATATAAGAAGGTACCAAACAGAAGTCACAGAGCTGAAGAATATAATATTGAAGTGAAAAATACACTATGAGGATTGAACAGCAGACCACAGGAAGCAGAAGCCGTCAGTGAACTCCAAGACAGAGCAATGGGACAGATCCAGAGCAGCAAGAAAAAAAAAGATAAATAAAAAGATGGTGATGGAACAACATCAAGTGGACTAACATTCACATTATAGGGATGCCCAAGGAGAAGTGAAGAGAAAAGAACGCCTCTCTCAAGAAATGATGACTAAAATTTTTTCTAACTTGAGGAAGGAAACATACCTAAAAAGCCCAGAAAGTTCCTAATAAGATGAACTCAAAAGGATCCTAACACATTCTAATTAAAATGTAAAAAAAAAATTAAAGGCAAGGAGATCATCTTAAAAGCAACAAGAGAAAAATAACTTGTTACATACAGGGAACCCACATAAAACTATCAAATTTTCAGCAGAAACTGTAAGCCAGAGGGAGTGGCATAACAAAGTGCCAAAAGGGAAAAACAAACAAACAAACAACAACAACAAAAAACAAAAAAACCTACCAACCAAAAATATGCTACCCAGCAAACATCATTCAGAAATGAAGGAGTGATAAAGTTTTCCAGACAAGCAAAAACCAAAGGAGTTCATCATCATTAAACTGGCTCTTCAAAAAAATGTTAAAAGAGACTTCTTTAAGTTGTAAAGAAAGGGCACTAATTAGGAACAAGAAAACATATGAAAGTATATATATCATTGGTAAAGGTAAATATAAAGAAAAGGCAGCATTAGTCATTTATAAAGCTCATATGAAGGGTAAAAGACAAAATAGTAAAGATAAGTATAATAATTAGTTAAGGAACACACAAGATGTAAAATGTGGCATCAAAAACAGAACAGGTGGGAGAGTAAAAATGTAGAGCTTTAGATAAGCCTATAATAACTTCAGTATAAACACAAAATAGAATGTTACAAGTATTATGTAAGTCTCATGGTAACCACAAAATTAAAAAAAATAAAAGGTATAAACATACCACTCAATAAAGTTACCAAATCACAAACACAGCAAGAGAAGAAAGGAACTAAAAGGTAGCCAGAAAGCAAGTAAGAAAATGGCAAAAGTCCATACTTATCTGTAACTACTTTAATGATAAATGAGCCAAATTCTACAATCAGAAAACAGAGTGGTTGAATGAAATAAAAAAAACAAGACCTATCTCTATATGGCCTAAAACAAACTCACTTGAGACTCAGAGACTTAAATTGGATAGATAGGAACCAACGAGAAGCTGAGGTAGCTATACTTACTACAGTCTTTGAAGGTCTATTTTGTCTGAAATAAGAGACAAAGAAGAGCACTACATAGTGATAAATGGTCAAGCCAATGAAAGGATATTTGGAAATATTTATGCACCCAACACATTAATATAAAGCAAAACTTAATAGACCTAAAAGGAGAAATCAACAGTTATTCAGTAAGTATGAGATATTAATACCTAAGTTTTACTAATGGATAGAATATCCATAGGAAATCAATAAAGAAACATTAGACTTAAACTACATGTTAGAACAGATGGTCATTACACATACTTACAGAACATTCTATTTAAAAAACAACAGAATGCACATTTTTCTTAAGCACACATTTCCCGGAATAGATGATATATTAGACTCCAAAACAAATCTTAATAAATTTGACTGAAATCTTATCAAGCATCTTTTCTGGCTACAATGGAATGCAACTGAAAATTTTAAAAATAAAACTGGAAATTCAACAGTATGTGGGTAGTAAACAACATTCTCCTGAACAGTCAGTGGGTCAAAGAAGAAATCGAAAGAAAAATACTTCAAGACAAATGAAAATGGAAATATAACATAACAAAATTTATGGAACACAGTAAAAGCAGTTCCAAGAGGGAAGTTCATAGCACTTAATGCCTATACTAATAAGCAAGATCTCAAGTGAGCAACCTAACTGTACACTCAACAACTAGAGAAAAAAATATCAAATGAAGCCCAAAGTCAGAATAAATATAATAACAAAAGACAACAGAAAAGAGCAATGCAACCAAGAGATAGATGGTTCTTTGAAAAGATAAACAAAATTAACAAACCTTTAGCGAGTATCACCAAGAGAGGACCCAAATAAAATCAGAAATGAAAGAGAAATTACAATTGAAACCACAGAAATACAAAGGATAATTAGAGAGTACTATGAACAATTAGATATTAGTAAACTGGATAACCTAGAATAGATGAATTTTTAAAAACATCTAACCTACCAAGACTGAATCACGGAAAAATGAAAAACCTGAACAGACTGATTATTGGTAAGAAGACTGAATCAGTAATCAAAACTTCCCTGTGAACAAAAGTCCAGGACCAGACAGCTTCACTGGTGAATGCTACTAATGATTTTAAAAAGGATCAATATCAGTTATTCTCAAACTCTTCCAAAAAAATTAAAGAGCAGGGGATGCTTCCAAACTCATTTTTTGGGCTGGCATTACTCTGATATCAAGACCAGATAAGAATGCTGCAAAAAAAGAAAATTACAGACCAACATCCCTGATGAACATGTATGGAAAATTCTCACTAAAATGTCAGGCAACATAATTCAGCAGCACATTAAAATGATCATATGCTATCATTAAGAGAACTTTATTCTAAGCAGTCAAGTATGATTCAACATCAGCAAATCGACCAATGTGATATACTACATTAACAAAATGATGAATAAAAATTATATGATTGTCTCAAAAGAGGCAGAAAAAGCTTTTGGCAAAATCAGCAACCATTTATGATAGAAACTCTCAACCTAGTGAAGACCATATATGACAAACCCACAGCTAATATCAAACTCAATGATGAAAAACTGAAAATTTTTACTCTAAGATTAGAAACAAGACAAGGATCCCACTCTTGCCACATATATTCAGCATAATATTGGAAGTCCTTGGCAGCACAGTAGGCCAAAAAAGAAAAAAAAAAAAAGAAAAAAGAAAGGAGGAGTAAAACTGTTACTATTTACAAATGACATCTTTAGAAACTCTAGACTCCACCAAAACTCTTAGAATAAAAACAGTAAGGTTGCAGAATACAAAAATCAATATACGAAAAAATCTGTTGTTTCTATAAACTAATTTTCAGAAAGAAATCTTAAGGAAAAAGAAAATCCCATCTATAAAAGACTAAGATACGTAGGAATACATTTAATCAAAGAGGTGAAAGATCTGCACACTCAAAGCTATAAGACATTGATGGAAAAAAAAAAACAATTAGTAGTAACACAGACACATGAAAAGATGCTCAACATCATTAATCATTAGGAAAATGCATGTCAAAAGCACAATGAGATGTCATTTCACACATATTAGAATGGTTATTATCAAAAAATAAGTGTTGGTAAGGATGTGGAGGAAAGGGAATTCTTGTGCACTGTTGGTAGGGAGGTATATTAGTACAGCTAATACTAGCTGTAAAACAGTATGGAAGTTCCTCAAAAAATTAAAGTAAACTACCATATGATCTAGCAATCTATTTCTAGGTACTTCTCTTTTCAAAACTACTAACTTTAAAAGTTTTTTTTCCTCATGTTCACTGAAGCATTATTTATGGTACCCAAGACTTGGAAACAACCTAAGTGAGCATGAATAAAGAAAATGTATTAAGGTGTAGGAACATGGTGGCAGAGTAGGAGGACCCTAGGCTTGCCTAATCCCACAAATACAACTAGATAAATTAAATCATCCTAAGTACCCCAGAAGTTGACCTGAAGTTTGGCAGAACATACTCCCCAACTAAAGGCAAAGAAGGGGCCACATAAAAGAAGGTACAAAGTGTGGAGATGAGGTTTGGGAGAGAAACAGATGGTGGTTGCTGCAGTGGGCAGGGAGCTGCAGAAGAGGATGAGAGACAGACTGACACACAGGAGGATGCACAGGGTAAATAAATCTCCATAGTGACTGGCTTGGAAAGGGAGGGCCTGAATTTTATGACTTCAGGCAACCAGTGAGGTTTAAAGCCTAGAGTTTTAAATATCAGCAGGCGTAGCTGGGATAGAGCCTAGAAGGCATTGTGCTGATCCTGGAGAGAAGGCAGGCAAATAACCCACAGACATACAGAGGGGCTATGATTTGCTCTTTTCAGAGCATGTCCAGAGAGGCAGCATTCACAGAGACCTCTCTGGGAACAAATAACTAGCTGGAACCATTTCTTTCCCCCATCCTTTAGTATAATCATAGGGACACCTGTGGGAACAAGTACAGATCAGATGCTTCCTAAATTGCTTAATCCAAGGCCCATCTCCCCACCCCACCCCACCCCCCCAGCTCCACTGGAACTACCCTTCACAGTCATGCTTGTCTCAGTCCCAGCTTCATAGGCTCCTTCCACTAAAGACTGGCCCCAAACCCCTGCTTACACCACCATCTCTCAACATAGGGGAGCCTCAGTTCCAGTGCTGGTGGCAGCAGGTCTCATTTCACAAGCAAACCAGAGCACACCTACTTATTACACTATCTTCAGGGCAAAGAGATCCTCTGCAGATGGCTTGTTTGAAGGATAAAGTAGCCAGGACAAAACAGAACCCAGATAGCATACACTGGAGATACTGCCAGAAGCACCAGGCCCTGGATAACAGGGGACACTTTGCTGCGGGCAGTACAGGACCCCTTCTTTGTAAGGCCATCACTCTCAAGAACAGGAGACTTCACAGACTTTCCTAACACAGATAAACAAGCACAGAAACTTAGACAAAACTGGGAAGATGGAGAAATTTATCTCAAATGAAATAATAGGAAAAGGCCATGGCCAGAGATCAAAGTGAAGCATATATAAGTGACATGCCTGATGGAGTGTCTAAAGCAATGATCATAAGTATACTCATTGGACTTGAGAAAAGAGTGGAACACATGAATGAGATCCTTAACAAAGAGATAAGGAACAACATAGCAGAGATAAAGCGCTCAATAAAGAAAATGAGAAACATGCTTGATGTAGTTAAAGTGGCAAACTATAGTGAGAAAAAATTTTTTTTAAAACAGCAAAAGAAGACAATTACACTGAAGGGAAGCCCCATAGGGCTAGCAAGAGATTTTTCAGCAGAAACTTTCCAAGACAGAAATAAGTGGCATGATACAGTCAAAGTGCTGAATGAAAAATTTTGTAGCCAATAATACTCTATTGAGTAAGACTATCATTCAGAATAGAAAGACAGTTTCCCAAACAAAAACTAAATGAGTCCGTGACCAGTAAACCAGTTCTCCAAGAAATATTATGGAGGACTCTTTGAGTGGACCAAAGTGACAGCAGAAAGATGGGAAACATAAAAACAGTAAATAATGAATATTTTTAGTAAAAATCGGTCAAGGAACTTACAAAAAAGGATATAAAATAACATATACCTACAACATGGGGAAAAGAAGAGTAAAGGATGGGCTCGAACTTCAATGACCATATAGATTACTATATGGAGAAGAGATTATATACATACCTAATGGTAACCATATATCAAAAAAACTAATAAGTGTGCTAAGTGTAAATAGAAAGAAATCCAAGTACATCACTCAAAAAAAATGAGCAAAATATGAAAAAAAAAGAATCAGAGAAAAGCTCTAGGAATAACTATACATGAAAAAGTGGCAATAAATACATATCAATTATTACTTTGAAGGCAAACAGACTAAATGCTCCAATCAAAAGACAAAGGGTGACAGAATGGATAAAAACAAACACCCATCTATATGCTCTGGAAAACCCCCCAAAACTATAAGGAATACTCAGCAAGGTTATTATTCAGAACTGAAAGAGATTTCTAGACAAGCAAAAGCAAAAGTTGTGGAGAGGTGCCTGGGTGGCTCAGTCATTAAGTGTCTGCCTTCGGCTCAGGTCATGATCCCGGAGCCTGGGGGTTGAACTCTGCATTGGGCTCACTGCTGGGCGGGATCTGCTTCTCCTTCTCTCAGTCCCTCTGCTTGTGTTACCTCTCTAGCTGTGTTTCTCTCTGTCAAATAAATAAATAAAATCTAAAAAAAAAAAAAAAAGCTAAAAGAATTCAATACCACTAAAACAGCTTTTTAAGAAATTTTAAAGGTGGGGCACCTGAGTGGCTCAGTTGGTTAAGTGGCTGCCTTCGGCTTGGGTCATGATCCTGGAGACCCGAGATCAAGCCCCACATCAGGTTCCCTGCTCAGTGGGAAGCCTGCTTCTCCCTCTTTCAGTCCCTCTGCTTGTGTTCCCTCTCTAGCTGTGTTTCTGTCAAATAAATAAATAAAATCTTAAAAAAAAAAAAGAAATTTTAAAGGTAATTATTTAAGCTAAAAGACACTAGTAACAAGAAAACATATAAAGCTAAAAACCTTTCTGGTAAAGGCAAATATATTGTAAATGTGGTGGATTAAATACTTAGAAAGCTAGTGTAAAGGTTAAAAGACAAAAGTAGTGAAATTAACTATAACTACAATAATTAAAGGACACGGGGCACCTGGGTGGATCAGTTGGTTAAGTGACTACCTTCGGCTCAGGTCATGATCCCGGAGACCCGGGATCGAGCCCCACATTGGGCTCCCTGCTCGGCAGGAAGCCTGCTTCTCCCTCTCTCACTCCCCCTGCTTGTGTTCCCTCTCTCGCTGTGTTTCTCTCTGTCAAATAAATAAATAAAATCTTTTAAAAAAATAATTAAAGGACACACAAAATAAAAAGATGCAAAATATATCAAAAATGTGGAGTGGGGACAAAAATATAAAATTTTTATAATTCATTCAAATTTAAATTATTCATTCAAATTTAATGAAATTTGATGGAAACATCAACTTAAAGTAGACTCATTTTAGACCTAAAGAAACCTGCTGATTGAAAGTGAGGGAATGGAGAAATATTTATCATGCAAGTGGATGTCAAAAGAAAGCAAGAGTAGCCATACTTATATTGGACAAAATAGACTTTAAAACAAAGACTGTAACAAGAGATAAAGACATTATATATAATAATAAAGGGAACTATCCAACAAGAAGATATAACAATTGTAAATATTTATGCACCCAACATAGGAACATCCAAATACATAAAACAGTTAATAACAATCATAAAAGAACTCATCAGAACACAGTAATAGTAGGGGATTTTAAGAGCCCACTTACATCATCAGACAGATCACATAAATAGAAAAACAAGGAAATAATGGATCTAACAGATATATTCAGAACATTCCATCCTAAAACAGAATACACTGTTTACAAGCGCACATGGAATATTCTCCAGAATATATCAAACATTAGCCCACCAAACAAGTCTCAAAATTCAATAAGATCAAAGTCATACCATGTATCTTTTCTGACCTCAAGGCCATGAAACTAGTAGTAAACCATGAGAAAAAATCTGGAAAAAACATAGAGGTTAAATAATGTGCTACTAAACAATGAGTGGGTCAAGCAGGAAATAAAAGAAGAAATAAAACAGTACATAGAGGAAATGAAAATGAAAACATAATGGTCCAAAACCTTTGGGACACAGCAAAGCTGGTTCTAGGAGGGAAGCTTATAGCGATTACAGACCTACCTCAAGAAGCAAGAAAAATCTCAAATAAACAACCCAACCATATACCCAAAGGAACCAGAAAAAGAACAGACAAAACCTAAAATCAGCAGAAGGAAGGAAAAAATAGACACAATCAATGAAACCAGGATCTGGTTCTTTGGGGAAAAAAGATCAGTAAATTTGACAGACTGCTAGAGAAAGACTCAAAATCACAAAGAGAGAGGAGAAATAACAAATACCATGGAAATACAAGCAGTTATAGGAGAATATTATGGAAACCTATATGCCAACAAATTGGACAACGTGGAAGAAAAGGGTAAATTCATAGAAACAAAGAAACCATGAAAACTGAAACAGGAGGAAACAGAAATTTGAAGACAGATGACCAGCAAAGAAATTGACTTAGTAGTCAAGAATCTCCCAACAAACAAAAGTTCAGGACCAGATGATTTCACAGATGAATTCTACCAAACATTTAAAGAAGAATTACTACCTATTCTTCTTAAACTGTTCCAAAAGAAAAAAAAATAGAAAAGGAAAGGAAACTTCCCAATTCATTCTATGATGACAACATTTACCCTGTTATCAAAACAAGATAGCACTGAAAAAAAGAACTACAGGCCAATATCCCCGATGAACATGGTTGTAACAATTCTCAACAACATAGTAGCTCATGTGGAATTTAAGAAACAAAACAAATAAGCAAAGGGGAAAAAACGACAGAGAGAGAGAGAGAAAGAGAGAGAGAGAGAAACCAAGAAACATACTCTTAATTTTATTTAGAGAACAAACTGATGGTTACCAAAGGGGAGGTGGGTGGGGAGATGGGTGAAATGGGTGATGGGGATTAAGGAGTACACTTGTCATGATGAGCACCAGGTGATACATGGAACTGTTGAATCCGTATATTGTACTCCCGAAACTAATATAACACTATGTTAGCTTACTGAATTAAAATAAAATTAAAATAAAAACTTTTTAAAAAGACAATGTGTTACGTATATATACAATGGGATATTTTCAGCCAGAGAAAAGAAGGAATTCTTGCCATCTGTAGCAACATGTATGGACCTAGAGAGGGCATTATGTTAGGTGGAATAAGTCAACAGAGAAAGACCAATAAGCACAGGATATCTCTTAGGTGGAATCTAAACAGAAGAAACCAAAACAAAGGTACTCCCAGAACACCATACTTAACAGAGAGCAGACTGGTGATTGCCGGAAGTCGGAATGGGTGAAAGATGTCAAAAAGTACAACCTTCCAGTTATAAAATAATTAAGTCATTTGATGGGGCGCCTGGGTGGCTCAGTTGGTTAAGCCACTGCCTTCGGCTCAGGTCATGATCCCAGAGACCTGGGATCGAGTCCCACATCGAGGACTTCTCCCTCTCTCACTCCCCCTACTTGTGTTTCCTCTTTGGCTGTGTTTCTCTCTGTCAAATAAAAGAAATCTTTAAAAAAAAATAAAAAAATAAAATAATTAAGTCATTTGGATATTAAGTGCAGCATGGTGACTATAGTTTACAGTACTGTATTGCCTATTTGAAAGTTGCTAAGAGAGTAAATCTTAAAAATTCCCATCCCACATGAAAAATTTTCTAAGTATGTAGATGCATGTTAACTTGGTCCTTGTAAATGTTTTGCAGTGTATACAAATATTGAATCATGTTGTGCACCTGAAACTGATGTTAATTATATCTCAGTAAGAAAAAATAATTAAAATTTTATAAAAAAGAAGTGGTATCTTTTTATATGCCTAAGTGATTTTTTTTTAAATGCATGCAAGTTTGGCACTCTATGTGTAAATTTGGAGGTTTTATTTGACTCTGTATGTTGTATCTGTCAATGGAGATAGAAAAAAATCATACCTGAATCTGAATTTGCTAAGTTTTATTGAACATCTATTCAGTGCCAGTCATTTTATCAGGAACTAGATAGTCAAAGACAGGTATAGTCACAAATCTTTCTGCTGGAGATGGCACTTCTTATGTACATTGTCTTGTCCCATCTAAGTGGAAATTTTTTTTTGACCTACCTCCTCAGGTTATCTACCAATCTTTATGAAATACCAGATTAGATAGGAAAGAAAGAGTAGTCTTTTGAGAAGATATATTAGGCAAGCAAGTAATTTAAAAAGTTGTCATTTTAAATCACCCATGCCTAAGGGATGCATTTTTTATAACAACAACAGAAACCATTATTACAACAACAACAAAACCTCATTCTTTAGTCATACCACATACAAAAAGATAAGAAGCAAAGTAGCCAGAAACATATTCTAGAGCTGGTATGCCTAGTGATTTAGTCTAATATATAAGTAAGAAAATGTTGTTCCTTGGGAGGGGAATAATAATCTGTTTAATTTAAGACGACTTTTACGTTAAAAAAAAAAAAATTGCTCCAAGACTCCAGAATGTTTCCATGAGTTGTAAATTAGCTTTGCCTTTATCACTCATAATAGAAGCATTGCCAGGAGCTATCTGTCTATTTTTACAATGGGTCCTATTGCCTCAGTGAGAAATGGCTGCTGTGCTCTCTTGAGAATGTTTTCAACCACAATATAATGATTATGAAACCAGTCTCTGGAGTCAGATGACTTGGGTTCACATCCCATCTCTGCCACTTAGTAGCTGGGGGCCTTTGGCAAGTTTGCATGTTTGAGAACATGATAATAGTACACCCACCATATATTAAAGATTTGTAAATGAGTTAATATTTGTCAAGCACTTAAAACAGTTCCTCTTCAAGGGTAAGGCTATGTGTACTTGTTAAGTAAAATATATTAATCAAGGAAGTTGTTCATAGGCTCATTAAAATAGGCCAGCTTTTTCAAAACTCAAAGATGAACATTATTATTTCAAGTAGTTTTATCAAATAAGCACAGACGTAGAGATATCTCAAGATTTTCCTTACTCCTTCCATTCATATTTAAACATGGGCTTTAAAAAGCACAAATTCGGGCGCCTGGGTGGCTCAGTGGGTTAAAGCCTCTGCCTTCAGCTCAGGTCATGATCTCAGGGTCCTGGGATCGAGGCCCACATCAGGCTCTCTGCTCCTCAGGGAGCCTGCTTCCTCCTCTCTCTCTGCCTTCCTTTCTGCCTACTTGTGATCTCGCTCTCTCTGTCAAATAAATAAATAAATAATCTTAGTTTAAAAAAAAGAATGAAAGAAACAAGAAATTAAAAAAAAAATAAAATAAAAATAAAAAGCACAAATTCTTGGTTGGTCTGTGTACCATTCCCTTTTGGATTAGCTACAGAAAGATCATGCTAGAGAGGAACCGGAGAGATGGAGTATATGGATTCTAGAGTCAGGATCTGGGCCATTCCCGTTACCTATCACAGATGGGCTGGGTGGAAACTGTTACATTAATCAATTGTAAAGGAAGGTTTATGCTGCAGGAGCAAAACAGTTTCTCCTTTACAGCCACGAGAAAATGGTGAGGACTCTTGAGGACTTATCAGAGCTACCAAGTGAAGGAGGCAGTTTTTTTTTTCCTGAACATTGTGATTATTGCCATTTACTCAACTGGTCTTTCTACATCCACTGGTACAATTCAAAAACAGTTTCACAAAAAGTTCTTTTTATGGTTAAAAGGTTTTATTCACTTGAGAGACAGAAATGTTATGCTTGGGTTTATGTGCTAGGTTGTGGGTTATTCTTATTTTTAAGCTTTTTGCACTTGTTTGCCTATGGCAATTTAAGATGAGGTTGGCTTAGAATAGTTGATACAGCAGTAAGGAACTCTTTTATTGAATGCTGAGCTACTCTTGCTCATTTTGCTATTACTAATAGAACATTAATGTTCTTACTAAATCACAAAAATACCAAGTAGAAACTGATGCCGAAAGTGTTTATAGATATTCAGCAATTAGCAGAGGCTAATAATTCCTATTTATGGAATAACAAATAAAACCTAAGTGATTTTTTTTAACCTCAGTACATTTCAAATAAAATGTGTTATATGTAAGTTTTTTTCTCTTAGGAAAGAAAAAATTCTATTAGACATTATGTGCATAATATACCCTCTTCATAACTTAACCTGACTCTAGTATAACCTTTGAAAATAAAACAGACTTGGCACAGGAAATGTATAGCTTTGGAAAGACAACTATAGTATCAGAGAGCCAGAAATGCCTCCATACTTCATGCTTTATTATACAATTAGAGTTCGTATTTTATAATAACAATAGAATAATGAGAATATTAAGTATATCAACTTCTTGTTTTGAAAATATTTATTTCAAAGTGTTGTTTGTAAGTCCTTGCGAAGTGGCATTTATTGTATTCTCATTATAGGCATTGTTGCGGTTAACATTCATAGTAATGTGATGAGATACAGACCATCTCCATGTATAGGAAAGGAAACAAGTCTTTTGTAGTGAAATAACAGGGCCACACTCTTAATAAATACCCAAGTCAGAATAAACCCAAAGCTGGATGATACTCTTAACCCATGCTCTTCATATTACTTATTAATTACCGCCTGCCTGATTCTCTGAACATCTTAAATTCATCATTTTCTTTATCATCAGTAGATGAACATTCAACATATTTAGGACACACTATCTCTTAAGCAATCTTTAATTATTCATGGTAAAGAGAAAAAATAGGGGAAATTGAAATGCACAATGATTATTTTTCAATTTTAGGAAAATGCCATTATAACTTTTCATTATGATATAACAGAAATAAAAAATATCAGCAAATGAACCTTGTACTTAGAGATTATTCGTGTTTTAAAATAGATCTAGATTTTGTCAGAAGCCTATTTTGACCTCTTTGTTATAATGAATCTTCTATCACAAAGGTAAGAGTGTGTGCCATGGCTTTAATTGGATTCTGAGTTCGTGACCTTGGATTACAATAGTAACTGATAACATTATAGTCAGTCTTTAACATTACAACCCCAGTGTCTCATTTTTATGATGGAAAAGTTGAACAAGTTAGTACACAGCTGTATCTAGGAACCCTTCTCAATGCCAGCCTTAAAAACTTATTAGCAACTTGATGTGAAGTTTCAGAAATGGTTTCAGAAATGTTTTATGTTTCAAGAAATGTTCAGTTTTGCCTATCAGACTGGCTAAAATTCCTGTATTAGAGAATCATTCATTCATAGAGTTAAGATTTCAACATTCAGGAGTTGTTTACTAAAACTGAAACTTCCACAACAAGGATAATTACTCCATATGGATGAAGATACAATTTGTTGTCCAAGATAAACCCAACAGGAAGTCAGGACAATAGGTGTAAATCAGTATTATTACTCAAAGTGAAAACTATAGTAACCCCAAGTGTAAGTAACAACTTATATTTTTATGCAAGTTTAGAAGTAAGACTCAATCTAAGTATGAATGTTATGCAGAAGTACTATGCAGGCAGGATACCAAAGAAAAATTTCATATGCTACCTAATTTAGTAGATGACTAATTGATACCAAGTTTATCAGTAAAATTGAACTCCTAAAATTTGACTTTCACTTTTATTTAGTAGTATTATCAAACTACCCCACTTCCCCTTCCCCGAAAGGGGACTAAAGAGCTTAACAAAATATAAAATGGTACACTTGGAGGCAGTCAAAGCGAAGAAGAGAAGTGAAGAGTTTCTGGTCCCAGATTTCAGTAGGAGGAAGACCAGGAGAGATTTGTCCCATTTTAGAAGTTACTTAACTTACTTACTTAACGATGAAGGTAATTGCCAATGTTAGAGTACAAAAGGTAGCAAAAGAGAAGAGGGAAAAAAAAGTCAAGAACTAGTAGAACAAACAGAAAATACTTGGTAGAATTTAATGAAAATTTATCAGTGACTATACCGAATGTAAAAGGCATCAATGATTCACTTAAAAAGCAAATAAGTGGAAGGATTGTTACCCTGGATCAAAAAGTCAGAACACAAATATATGCAAAAAGGGGTGCATATAAATTATAAGAATAAAGAAAAACTCAAAATATGAAAACAAATAGAAAACATACATTTCTGCCAACATTAACCTAATGAAAGTGAATAGAATGATATGAATAATAAAGAAGAATGTGGCAAAAATTATTGCTAAGGGGGAACATTTTCTTTTTTTTAAAGATTTTATTTGTTTATTTGACAGAGAGAAACACAGCGAGAGAGGGAACACAAGCAGGGGGAGTGAGACAGGGAGAAGCAGGCCTCCCTCTGAGCAGGGAGCCCGATGTGGGGCTCGATGTGGGGCTCGATCCTGGGTCTCCGGGATCATGACCTGAGCCGAAGGCAGTCACTTAACCAACTGAGCCACCCAGGCGCCCCAAAGGGGGAACATTTTCTGATGATAAAAGGTATAATTTATCATGAGGAAACTACATAATAAAGGACTTTCTGGTTACCTTAGTGCTTGCATGCTACTTCCACTTTTACTAGAATTGGTAAAAATAAGTTCTCACTATGGTCAAGCAGTATCATAAGCACTTGACACATATTACTTTACTTGATCCTCACAACCACCCCAGGGGATAGGCTTATTATCATCTTCATTTTATACATGAGGTCTTTTTCCACACGAGAATGAGAAATAAGGAGGTTGCCCAAAATTACACAGCTAATAAGCAATGGGTGGGGACTAAACCCAGGCAGTCTAGTCTCCAACTTACAATGATAAATATTTGAGTAGGAAAATATTTATGTGGAGTCAATAATTTTTGGCTTCCACTCTGGTACACATTTCAAACCAGTTTGCATTGAGCGGGGTGGTGCCTAACATGCTGTCTTCCTTCTGCTTCAGTTCCCCATTTAGATTCTTCTTCATCTCTTCTCTCAGAACTCCCTAAAAGCAGAGATAGGATATTTTTTCTCATGACTGGCCTCACGTTCCTCCTGAACTTCATTATCCCAGGAACAGCTGAAGAGTTTGGGGGAGGAGACCTCCCTTCAAGGAAAAGTTAAATGCTACAGTGGAGGAAAGAATGCCCTTCTTTTTCTAGATTGTTTTTCTAAACTAGAGGATGTCTCAATCTAGCTAGGTTATAAAGGAATTTAAGTCAAGCGTTCAGGAATTATTTGCCAACAGTCAGCTGAAAACGTCCCGAAAAAAAAAAAAATTCTGCTTCTTGTTCACACACAGACTGGTTCACTACCTTTTCCTTCTGTTAAACTTTATAAATCTCACTGTCCGAAAAGAAAGAATAGTGGCTTCCAGGGCTGAAAGAGTCATTGAGATCTCTTGTGTTCATTTGGGTTCCATCAGTTCTGACTTCCAGGAATGAGACTTTTGGAAGAAGGACGGTATGCAGCATGTGTGTTTCTAATTCCATTTTTGTGTGCCCACATGAGAACGAGGACTGTATCTGCTTTTGCTCCATCTTCAGTAGGTAACACAGAAGCAACAATAGTTGTTGAACAAAGAAATCGATGAGTGAGTAACCTCTACAATCTCATCCCCACCACACCACCCTCCTTTCCTGCCTCAGGTCACTTACACATGCTGTTTCCTCTAAAATTCTCTTCCCCCAACCATTAGCTTGACTGACTCACTCTGCTGTAGGCTTTTACTGGTCTCATTTCTCAGCAGATCTTCCCTGTCTGTGCTACCTACCTCAAATACCCCTCTCTTCCTCTTGGCTCTACTTCTCTCCTGCTGTGGCCTAACATATTTAAAAAACTTAATTATCTTGTCTGTTGTTTGTTTGCCTCTCTAGATTGTCGGTTCCTAGGGGTAGTGATTTTTTTCATACTCAGGACAGTGTCTGCTACTATGTGCTCAATCAATATTAGTCAAGTGACTGAATGGAAGAACCAAATGTGCAGAGCCTATCTCACTAGGTTTGAAGCCCTATCTCAGTCCCCTCTCATTTGCTGCTTAGATGCATCTTCCCGAAGTTTCACTTAATTTATCTGAATTTCAGTTTCAACCATATGTTGAAGATAATAGTGATTAATAACAAGACCTAATAACCATAAATAGTAAATGGGGATAGACTAAAGGATAATTTTGAGGGTTACAAGAGAAAAAAAATGGCATTGAGTAGTCTATTGATGCCAGTAATTATGATCTGAGAAGCAGAGACCAAAGAAAGGGTGAGGAGGGTTCCAGGTTTCCCTGAGAGGGATTGGCTGCCTTTAGCATTCTAGTCTAGACCAGAAAATGGAGTCTGCTGCATTTCACTAAGCAAATCTTCTCTTTGCCTTTTAAAATGCTAGCCTCCATATTTGGGAAAAATGGGGCAAAGGGTCAGGGATCCTGAACTAAATATAGAGCTATAATCACTGCATAAGAGAGAGCGATTATGTGCACAGTATTATTTTGGGGCAAATCAATCACTGTGGTATTTATTTACTTTGCTCTTTTATAAGAAACTTGATGGTTTATTTCATTTATACCACCACACCTGATGTCAAGCGAGCATGTAGTACTTAGGTGTGGGATAATTGTCACCATGAAATATTTCATGAGAAAACTTTCCTGACAGTGTTAAGCAGCAGTATGGAAATTACTCAAGAGAGAAGTGCATTAAAAAAATTTAGGATAATTTCTGACTGAAATGTTAACTGTAATGAGTATGCCAGAATCAACCTTGATGTATCTATTTGGACATTTTCTACATCCCAAGTGGTTAGTGTAATACCAATTAAAGCATCACACATTGCTATTATCTTCTTACATTATTATTTTCATGAATTAATTTGTTTTAAAAATCGGACCTTTTCCAAATGAGAATAAATTTAAATATCTGAGGTGCAAATATGAAACAAATGTCAGGACCCACTCATATCTATAATTTCAAAGTCTGAAACCAGAGAATCATGGGAATAATCCTAAAAAAAATTTAAGACGGAGGAACTAACCTTTAGGTCACTTAATTGTTCCCTTAGCTATTTACAGAGAATCCAAATGGTAGTTCTATGTTTCCTTCTTGTGAAATTATGTATCACTTTCCTCTTATATTCATAACTTCATTTGTCCATTTATCTATCCACCCACCCACCCATCATTTCAGTTTTGCGATTTAATAAATATGAGGCATCATTTATGTACCTGGAAAGCTGCTTAGCATGGATGAAGCAAAATGTATGCTAATATCTTTTCCTAATACATCATAGTTTAGTATGAGAAACAAAGAGATTAATAAAATATGATGAGATAGGTCTTAGACTTATGGACAGAGTGCTGACTGGATGAATCACAAAGGTTTATGAATTATAAAGTGGTAACATTTCTTCTGAGACTTGAAAGAAGAGAATTTCAGGCAAAGATAGAATACATACAAAGATAAGGAGATATGAAGAGGCATATCAAGTCCTATGAGTATTAGTTATGACTAGAGTTGAGCCTGTGTCTTTCTGAGGGGTTGAGAAGATGGAAAGAAAAAGGTAGATGGGTTGTCTGAACTCCAGCTTCATCCTTTGTCACACAGGTCTATAAGTCATGACGCTGACCTACTTTATGACTGCACTGGCTCTGACCTACGTGGATAAAATCAAGTGATCACAGTGACCAGAACTCAAAAGCTTTATTCTTTCTCAGGCCATATTTTAGTCTACACATTTTCCAGTGAGGTAGGGAGAGATCTAGGCACAGTGGGGAAAAAAGGTTGATTCTTATTCCTCAAAGACTCCATTTTTCCCCCCCAAATTGGGAAACACTTTATTATATTAGAACATTATTTTTTTTCTGCTATTGGTTTTAACTATCCTCAGCTCTCAAATTAATGTAAGAAATGTCTTACTTTGATTCATATTACCAAAACCTTCGATTGTCTAATTCGAAATTACTAGCCACTCCTTCATATGATCTTATTATTATTATTATTATTATTCATGTTATGCTTTCAAACAGTAAATTATTCAAATATTTGAAATTCAAATAGCACATGTTTTATATTCTTGGAGTACTTTGGGAAAGAGATGATAAAGAAAAGCTTTGAAAGTCTCTATCTAGAAAATGTCATAAATTACAACTGAAAAATGTCATGTATCTCATTCAGATTGTTGAGCACAGAATATCAAAGCTGGCTTGTGAATCCCTCTGAGTGGCTAGACCTATGCATTGCTTAAATGACTTGATCCTATTTACCAGCTTTAAACTGTGCATGATTCAGGTTCAAGCTGTAGCAAAGTCAGGAATTACTGTAGACAGGCATGTTTGGGAAAGCCTATGAATGGTTAAGGTAGCAAATATTAAAAATTTGAATTGTAATTGACTATTACTACATAATACTGGTTGTAAAATTCTTTTACCTTTCCATGTCAAGATGATTGTGTGTAGGATTTATATATACTTTCTCCCTTGATTTTTTTTTTAAAGATTTTATTTATTTATTTGACACAGAGAGATCACAAGTAGGCAGAGAGGCAGGCAGAGAGAGAGGAAGAAGCAGGCTCCTGGCTGAGCAGAGAGCCCGATGTGGGCCTCGATCCCAGGACCCTGAGATCATGTCCTGAGCTGAAGGCAGAGGCTTTAACCCACTGAGCCACCCAGGCGCCCGTTTCTCCCTTGATTTTAATGAAGTTTTTTATAAAGTTTATGAAGAATGCTTCCCAAAACACTAACAAAAAATTCTTAGGATTTTTGTATCAATTTGTTGTAAAAGCTTTTTATTACAGGTCCCACTTATTAGTGTTTTTCTGAAATTAAAAAAAAATAAAAACAGTTCTAAGAGTTTATAATCCTCTAGGAGAGATGCAAACCTATCTCTGTTGTGAACTTTCATGGATGTAAAGGAAATTATTGTCTCTCTGTCCCTTTATGTTTGTTGAAATGTCCCCCTTCTCCCAGGTTTGCTTCTTGTAATCATGTGTGGAACAGTGGAGTAGCTGACATGTGTTTATTCCTTAGGCAAACGTGTAAAACTCTTCAAGTTCGAATGGAGAAGTAGAAAGAGAAGGTTTTCTGCTGTGCCTGATGACAATTTTTGATTTTTCCACTCAAAAAATTTCTGGCTCCACGTTGGAGCACTAGTGTGGCGAATCCTAGTGTTGGTTGGATTCTAAGGAAGGGACAGAAGTTTCATTGAGGAGTAAAGATTCAAAACATCTCCTGAAGTGAGCTCTCATCTTGGTTTATTTCTCACAGAGAAGCAGGTGTGTACACTGTGTTCCAGGACTAACTGTAACGTACTCTTTCTTATAGTTACCATTAGCATTCCAGGTGCTCCTGATTTCAGGGGGAAAAGATGAACTTGGTACAGCTTTAGGGATCAGAAGGCAAAGAACTGTCTCAGCTATCAGTAAAGAAAGGCACTGAATTGTTTTATATAGGGAGCATCACTCTTTGAACTAATGAGACCCACAAAATACAACTGCCACAAAGAGTTGAACCTAATATTGTCACCTACAATGGCCCTTCAGTTTTTCGAAGAATAGGAAATGGATAATACAAAACTTGGGGTCTATTAGAGGACCTCTGTCAGTGTTCAACCAGCCTACTAACGTGGAAATTAGCATGAAAACTACTGAGGCATCAGGCTTTCACTGAATCTCTGTAAATCAAGTGAAGATTGTTTTCTTACCTAATGGTCCAATCTTTATATATTTACATTGCTCTATAATTGAATCAGCTATGTCAGACTAGCATCTGAACAATGAGAACTAGCTGAAGATTCATATTTTGATCAACTTTGGGAATTTGAAACTATAGAACTGTGGCGAGTATTCTAAAACCTAAAGACAAAAACAACCCACGGAGGAATATAACTGAGAAATTGAAGGGAAAAAGCAAAGTATCCAGTATAGTAAACATCATGGACTATATTTCAGAAAATACACTCTAGTTTTGCAACATACAAAAGGTGAAATTTTTTTCCTCCCCAAAGATCTACCACATATGGAAGGATCATCTCTAAAGGTAAAATTATGGAAAAGGACAGGGATGTGGGTACTCTGTATGCTCCTTCAGCCAAGGTACTATCTTGGTACAAGTTCCACCAAGTCTTCTCCAAGTGCCAGGAACATATTCTTTATCCAGACAAGTATCTCAAGGAACGATTGACTAAGAGCCAATTGCATTTATAACTCAAACTATCCGGAAGTTCAGAGAAAATGTTGCTCTTAGCATAAACCTCTAGGCTACTAAGAAGAGTTTCTTGCATGTTTCAGCCCTTCTTCCCAGCTCTGCTTATCTTCAATTCACCTTTTGAGTACAATTCGTACTACTTATTTCTGCTAGCCCTCATATGCAGTGAGGCTGAAGTTCTAGAGAAGTGTGAAATTTGAGCCGCCAGATTTAAACTTCTCAAGTAAGGCCTTAAATCAGAAAGTGGACAAAATCTATCAATTCAAATTACACCTTTATAAATTAAAGGTGAGACTTAAAAAAAATGAACCTAATATCAAATTTGGCAGGTAAAGTAACTTCCAATTGAGTTCAAAATCTCAATTGCCTCTAGAAGTGTGTGAACAATGCTGGTATATGAAATAATATTTTTTAAGTCGACTCAGATTTCATCCAAGTATTCAAAATAATTGTTTTCCTCTTTTAAGAACTTTTCAATGTTTTTAAGTGAAACATAACTGGATCCCATTAACCTGTTGTCTTTCAGAATAATCTTAATTTTTTGGGTCATTTTCCACCTGGAATAAACACCAGTTGTGATCAGGGGTGAGAGAAGGAAAGTTTTAAATTTCCTTAAAGTCCCAAAGGAATTTATCAACTACCCAAAGAAAAATTGGGAAGAAAAAAAATTTTTTGTGCTAGTAGTGAATGTCATTGGGACAGAATCAGCTGATCTGCTTGTGAGTAGAAGAATGTGAATAAAAGGCAACCAAACAGTCATCTGCTGTCATGAGTCACATAGAAGAGTTCATGGCAGGCACACCATACAGCTTTCAAAGTTCTGAGAAATAGCGCAGGTCCATCTGTTCAAAAGATTCATTTCCAGTCAGGATCTTCATTTACACAGCATAGGAAGCTGAAAAGCCACTGACAGCTGTTGTATTTGTGGTAAAAGCTTACTAGTTTTGCATTCTAATATAATGAGTAGGCTTCTTAGAAAAATGAAGTCTACATAGTGGTTATACCACCACTGAACTTGGGTAATCCAAATAAAGTTTTATCCCATTTGGAAGTTGTGCTTCTTAAGAAAAGTCAGAGGAGTTTGGGCATAGAAGGGAAGAAGAGTCTTATTGAGTCCAACAGACTCACTTGGCAGAGAGAAACCCTGGAGATTCAGAGATTTTTAAGTGACTTGTCCAATGTGCTCAGACTACTAGGTAGCAACTTGTATAAACTCTTATCAGAGTAAGGCCACCCCTCTTCTGTTATGTTCAGTGTTTTATTTCTCTCCAGAAGTGTGGTGAGATTATAGGGCATTTTCTGTGTCCACACTGTGTTATACTTAAATATAACCAGTTAGCTATGGCTATTGTTTGAAATGACTATCCTTCCAATCGCCCAAGGCTGTTAAATTTTTAGAGAATTTATAAGACAGATAACAAGGTCATTTAGTAGCAATGCTGACCCTAGCAGAAGTATTATACAGCTGGCTTTTGGTTAAAATGTTACATGTTCAGGCCGGCACCAGGCATTCTTAGGAAGGGAAATTAAACGTGGCATAAAAATCCAACAGTTTTCATGGTTATAGGAATCACCTCCATTGCCAAGAAAGTAAAATACAGCCTTAGTTTTTTTTTTTATATAGATGGGTAGGTTTATGAAGATGATTCTAACGTCATTGCCTTATAGTGCCTCATCTATATCTAAATGCTGTCTGGTCCGCTTACTCTTGAAGGATTATTCTAGACCGACAGGTGTCTTTCATTTTGTAATACCTCATTATATAAGGTACTTTAAGATAGGACAAGTGTGTTCATGTACAGTCATGACCAACTCAATGGCAGCTTTTCTCTAGTTTAAATGAGAAAACCTGCTACTGCAGAGTAATGATGTTTTAATTGCACATTCAGTACGCAAACACTAAGGCGAGAGCTTAATTCATGTACTTGTAAGAGCTACATTAAAAAAAATACATCTGTGGTGAAGCAACGATTATATTCCAAGCAAGGGAAAGTTCATTCAGATCAGCTTTTAGGATTATAAAGGTTTTCCAGCTTTCCTATCACTCTTATCAAGTAAGTTAAATTTTCTTATCAGAATGTTAGTTTGACTCAGTGCCTATTGCCATGTCATGAAGCAACTGTACTATGAAGACTGGACATGCGCTGCATTTAAACCTATCACCTCTTTTGGAAATACTGCCACATATTTATTCCTTGCCTTCCAACTGTTCAAATATTGTTCATCAGTCCAAAAATAAATATTTCTCCAATAACGTGGGTATTTGCTATAAATTGAACGTGTTTTATGAAATGGACCTGTAATATTCATAATGCATTGTCTTTTCTATTATTGTGTGTATACGACCCGTTTTATATTCACAGGAATGTAAATATTTTTCAATAGTTCCTTATAACAACATTTTAATGACCACACTGGAGAAAATATTTTTTTTTTTTTTGAGTTAGGCTAAAGTGATAAGATTCACACTCATGTTGTGGAAATTTGGCAGTGGTTTCACAAATTCATTGGAGACCGGCAAACTGAACAACTGGGATTTAAAAAAAATTGGAATACAGGATAGAACTCAAAGTAGAACAGTATCAATGGAACCATCAATAATGAATAAGGAAATTTACAAATCTGCATTTTGTGTTGGCGTAATTATACCACATTTATTTTTTAAGGCTAGATGGCTAAAGTATAATGCTATTTTCCTGAATATTTGCTCTGTATGCAAAGTACGATGGCAGCTGGCCCATTGAAAAGACAAAGTAAGAATGAAAAAGAATGGATTATGTGTCTATAAACACTAGTAATGTATGATCAGAAATAATCAGGGGCAAAAAACCAGGAATTCAGTACAGAGGACTAGAAATGTATGTGTATGTGTGTATATAATATAATTACCACTTACACTGTGTTTATTATGTGCCTGTCACTGTTCTAAGCACTTGACCTATTAGCTTATTTGCTCCTCAGCTCATACAACCTTAAGATGTAGGTACTGGCTTCAGTTACATTCCTTTTAACCACTGCTGTATATGCCTCATGTGAAAAGAGTCTCATTCCCAAAGTAGGCCGGACCAGTGGCCCTTCCCTCTTGACATAACTTGTATGACTTGTAAGAATACAAAATGAGTAATTGCAACTCAGTTTCTGTAAGACACCTAAAATTAACTTTAAATCAATACTTACAGAGAAAGAAGTAGTAATGCCCCCTCCAATAATTATCGCATGAACCAACTTTTGTGTAGTGTTTGGGAATCACGACTACTCCTACCAGTTAATTTAAAAAGATTTTACCTAAGGATTAGCTGATTTAACCACAATAGAAAATGCATGGGGTCTGGTAATACTGTTCTCATATTATCCTTGGGGAAGACTAGGCTCAGGGAGTTTAAATAACTTATTCACCCCCACAGTGAGAGAAAATGCTAAGGAAGAGGTCTCAACCCAGGATGCATGGTCTGGCCTCTCATCATAGCATGTTGCCTCCCACTGATAACTCAGGCGGCAGGCCTTGAGTGGGGAAAAAGGAATTACAGACTCCATGAATAGATTTATTTTAAGAACTTTATAAAATAATCTTTTACACTTGGGGACAGGATAGATTCTTGAATTTCCTTCTTAGCCTTTCTAATTTGTCTTCACTAGAAGATGGGCAAGAGAATACTGCATAATGTTCAAAATATGAAATAAAAACAGTACAAAATAGCTGACTTAATTTCATATTTAACTAACATTACATATGTCATTACCTGGTTTTGTTTTCCCTAACTAAATTTGTGAGCAGACTTAAAGAATGTGATTTTAGCACAAATTTTTGAGAAATCTCATCAGAATCCTATCACAGATTTGTTAGGTTGTGAGAAATAAATGGATTTTTTTTTAAAGGGGGATAATTTGTAAAGAATTAGTGCTTTTTGTTTAATGTTAGCAGGTTAGCTCCATTCAGGTGGGTCATTACCGAGATAGTTTTGTGCTTGTGACTAGAAAAGCTGCCATTATTATTATTATTATTACCTTTTGCCTGTGTTCAGCTGTCAAGTATTTTTACTTGCCAAATTGGCTGGTGTGCAGCACAAATAAGATTTACATAAAAGAACAACTGTGTGAAGCATTACCTTTGGAAAGGCAAGTCACTGAGTTTGTGATTAAAATGAATGAGGCGGGGGGCGCCTGGGTGGCTCAGTTGGTTAAGCGACTGCCTTTGGCTCAGGTCATGATCTCAGAGACCTGGGATCCAGCCCCACATCGGGCTCCCTGCTCGGCGGGAAGCCTGCTTCTCCCTCTCTCACTCCCTCTTCTTGTGTTCCCTCTCTAGCTGTGTTTCTCTCTGTCAAATAAATAAAAAAATCTTAAAAAAAACAAAAAAACAAAAAAACAAAAATGAATGAGGGGCACCTGGGTGGCTCAGTGGGTTAAGTGTCTGCCTTCAGCTCAGGTCATCATCCCGGGGGTCCTGAGACCCAGTCCCCAGTGGGCTTCCTGCTCAGCGGGGAGCCTGTTTCTCCCTCTCCCTCTGCCTACTTGTGCTCTCTCTGTCAGATAAATAAATAAAATCTTTAAAAAAAAAAAAAATAAAGCCAATGAAGCTTAAGGCACAACTCTAATGATCATAGGACCACTTCTCTCCCTCATGCAGCATTTTTTATCTACTGCCCTCAGAACAAAAAGACAGCACATTCATATGTAGCAAAGTAGCAAATGCTACTTTTTATCTTGTAAAGATGATTTTATTGCAACCTCCTGCTTTTAGTTACTGAAAACTTGCTGAAAATCATCTGTACAAGCTACCACTTTTTATGTACTCTTTGGCCTCTGCCTAAAGATACGGCTTGAGTGACAGAGCGATATTTAAGTTCTAAAAATAACACAATGCATAATTTGCTGTATTAACAAATTAATTTAAAATAAGAGCAACATTTTTAAATGTTAAATTGTATTAATATTGCTTAAACAACCGTTGCATATCAGGAAAGAGTCAAATTGCACTTGTTTTCCATGTAGCATGCCAGAATTTTGATTTGAGTAACTTGGACTTGTTTAATGAAGCACATAAATCATAAAAGGGTTGATTTTTGGGGGGTTACATTTTAGGTAATCTCATTTTAAATATTACCATTTCTTGTGTATTAGGTGATTAAAATTGGTGATGATATACCTGAATTCAAAATCATCCTTATGTTCTTTGATCTTTGGTTTTGCCATTTGATGTGGTATAAATCTGGAGGTTGTCAAGGGTGCTCAGATGTGCTCACATGTGTTCATATTTGTATTACATTGGAAAGGACAAGCAATTACGTAGCCTTTGTTTGGATGCCTTAAGAGTTCCTCTAATTTGACTATATGTCTGGTAGTGTGATCCTCTCATTGTACTTTAGTAGTTCTCTTGTGAAAGATTTGTGGATTAAAAAAAACAAAAAAACAAAAAAACAAAACTTTTATTATACTACTCTCGGAGTTGGCAAAGCTAGGTGTTTTTGTAAACATTGTTATGTCCTCACAGCAACCCCATGAGGCTAACACGATAATCCCCTTTCTACAAGGGAAAACTGAGGGTCCAAGAGGTGGCATGACGCACCCACTGTGCCTGTGAGTACTTGGACCCTGACCTTAGCCTAGAACTCCAGATGCCAAACCATAATTACTTGATCAGATTAACATACAAAAATGAAATCTAAAACATATAGTCCACTTAAGCCCTATCTTCATCTCATAAAATGTGCTAGGATATTTTTAGGATTAATAAACTAGGAATATGATGCAAAGCTTAAGGAAAAAAGTCATTTTAATCATGTTTCAATCTACGCTTACTTAGACCATTCTTTTAGTCATGATAAATTTTTATTTTTCTCGGAATTATTTTAGCTGATACAAATAAAAATGTAGATTTATGATACTTTTAGGACATGCATTGTATATATGTGTTTATGTAGATACATGGATGTTTACTGAGATGGAGGAAAATTTGTTCTGTGTACATAAACCTTTGGTATTGTACTGTAAATGTGTCTATTTTATAAAAGTATGTGAAAAGCAAAGCTTTAATACATAGTTGAGAGAATCACTCCCCCACTTTATATAAACTAGCAGGATGAAATACTTAGCTTGGAACTACAACGGAAGAATGCATCTACCCTACCCACGGAGAGATTTCTTAGAACTAGGGTTTAAAATGACACAGGAAGACAGGTCACTCACTCTCGGGGGGTCACTGCACCATATCCTTCCAGCTGGCTATGCTGAATCCCTGCTGAGGCTAACCCATTTGTTTTCTCTCAGTGTTTCTCAATTCCTCTCTTTGCTTTGCACTAGTTTTGGACATACAGTCCCTTATCATGCTTTTTAAGTCTTTCTTCTAAGAGGAGACTCTCCAGGAAAGGCCAGTGGATCTTGCTCAGGCGATGGCCATCAAAGATTGTGTTAAATCAGTATTTATCAAGAAAGTTTATCCTAAAGAATTTGTATTTTTCACAATGATCATCTATCTCCATTGACAACCTGTGACATCATGTCTGTAGAAACATTCATATTTACTTTCCACCGTGCTCTTAACATTCACACTCAAACTGGGAGCCATTCACAGAACCTCTATGAAATGACCACTAAGGGGAAGACAAAGCAAGAGTGAGATCGCTGCCCTACCTAAGACAGCCCCGTTCCCAGCAACTCTGGAGGTGAGCAGGCCCTTTCTGTTTGGTCCTTGCATCCTCAGTTCAGTCGTCGCACAGTGCCTCTGTGCATAGGAGGAAGAAGCTTTAAGTATGCAAGCAGAGGCTCCTTCCTTGGGCAGGACAGCTGACCAAAGAGACATAACTAAGACAGTTGTCTCCACACAGAAAATACTTGTTCTTGAATTTATAGCTTCTTTTTGTAGTGTATTTGAGACTAGGTGTGGTAGAGCCAGAGTTAGATTATTTTGCTTAATGTTTCTCTTTTTCATAGTGGATCAAAAAACAACAAGTAAAAAACAGCCTTTCTATAAACATTTTATGAAAGAATGAAAAATTGCATAATTTAATGGAGTAAAACCAAAGTATCCACAGTAACTTTCAAGAACTCACTTTTTGTCATAACCATTGTTTAAAAAGAATAGTTATGGAACTCTAAATACCTTGGTATTAGAGTATACCTAGGAATTCAATGACACAGCAGAAATCTGTCTCTTCCTCTATATCCATCTATCATCTACATGTATACATACAGAGAGATCTAGATAGGTATCAGGTATTCCACATGTTTACTATTTTTTCCTATACAGTGTGAAAAGCAAGTGTGAATCTCCCTTAATATTTATAATAGCATTAATACTACTCTAATCAATTTTTTGAGAATTTTTGGACACTTTTAAAACTTAGTAAAATATTGTACAATCACTGCTTTTCTTCTCAGATATTTTTCTCCTCGTGAATAGTTAATTTTTCTGAAATCTAATTAAAATCAAATAAGCAGTCAAGTTTTAAACTATTTCAAGGGCGGATTTCAGGGAGCCAATGCCCAAGGACTTTCTTGAATATGTGGTCTGATTGTATTCCCATGAACAAAGGTCTTCTTTACTAAAGCCTGGCATAGATCTCTGGATTCTATCTACCAAGAATTTACAAAGAAAAAAGATTCCAGAATCATTCTTTGGATTTGAGACAGGTAGCATCACCAGTTAAGATCTTCCTGGTCACAGTTGTAGTCATTTGGATAGGTGTGCTAGTGGCTCTACAAATACTGTGAAAGGATGAGGGAAAAAAAAAAACCAACTGGTGTATTTTTTACAAGATGGTAACATCTGAATATGCTAGTCCTTTAAAATTCAACAATTTATTTGATGTACCAAATACCACCATTTGGAGTTATTAATTTCTAATACTAAACTGTGTTTGGAGTTTTAAGATCATAGCCTTGTTATAAAATGATTATATTTTCTTCTTCCTTTGTAGGTAACCCATTAACCAAGGATAAATCAAGGGATCCTCAAGCCTGATTACACTGAACATATGCACAGAAACTTAATTCCTGAGGTGATCTTGAAGGGAGATTTTTATATCACTCACAAGAGGCACTGCAGTCTTATTTCCAAGGGATTTCATGGTTCATAATCAGCCTCTTCTTGAAACCAGGACTTTTAAAAAGTCAGACATGAACTGCTATGTCATGAAGATTTTGTCAGATTTGAACTGTGTTCAGCTTGAAAATTGCACTTGTTAAGAGAATTTGAATTTGCCGTCTGAAGAGCTGGTGTTTCCAGGGGATGTCAGAGACACTCACCTTTAGGGTTCTTGGCCTCACATGTGACTGTTTTCCTTGTTTCTGAAAGTCTGCCAAGTGCACCGACCTTCTGCCATGGATATGTTCCTGCATCTGGTCCTGTGTTCATTGGCTGGTGGGGCTGCACCCGGCTTTACTGACATTTTCTTTGCGTACTTCTCCTCCAGCATGGTGTAGACTGAGATGATTTTATTTGTATCCTAATCTTGGAGCTCTGAAAGCCTACGTGTTTTAACATCTTAAAGTTGCTTTTGTTAAAGGAATGGAAATATATATCCATTGATAATAATTACTGTTGGAAAGAAATAGTTATCTGAATACATCAATCATATAAGAATGTATAGACAAGCTGACATATTTCCCCAGGGCTAACATACTACTGCAGCTCTCTGTCAGTTACATAGGTAGTAGTTAGAACTGAATTTCCATTTTCATTATATGCTGTTTTGTACGTCTAGAGTACTCTCTCTCTCTCTCTCTCTCTCTCTCTCTCTCGGGTTTTTTTGTTTTGTCTTTTTTTAAGTGGGCATTTTCTTTTATGTTTATATTTACTTTTTCCCTTCACAGAAATCAGCAGTGAGCAGTCAAGTATGTAGGTAGCCTTTAGTTTCAAAAAATCACCAGGGATGCATGTGGATTTCTGATTTCTTGAGAGTTATTCACTTAAGATTTCTCCTAGTAATTTTTTTTAACTGTCCTATCATTTTAATAGACTGTCCCTTGCTCGCTTCCAATGACTGTTTGAATGCTTATATATTTGTTTGTTCAGTCTGTTAATAGAATTGTTCATTTTCTTTGGTCTTGGATTTAGAAATATTTGCTTATATTTGTTCCATTCAAACAATTTCTTAGATCAGTTTCTGTCCACAGTTTTGTAGTTATTTTAACATTTTTTGTTGTTCAGTTCTGCAGGAAAGTCTTACAAATATTTAAAGGCCTTAAACATGTATGTACTTTTTTCTAAGTTATTACAGAATGTATAATTTTATACATTTATTGTATGTCATTTGTTATGTGAAGGTAGAGAAGAAATGAAAATGCATAGCCAGCCATTCTGTAATAACATTGTGTAAATGTATAGTTGGAGGGATGTGACTGGACAGACTTCTTTGTTTACTCATCTTAGCCTAATAGGAAGGTACTTCAGAAATTGTCCTATTAGAAGTTCCATTCAGTCCAGGTTGGTTTCCACGATAGAGGCTGACATACCCTGGAGAGTCTGGGTCTGTTACTTGGTAACAGATTTCAAAGACCAGTACATTACCCAAAATGTCTTCTGGACAGAAAAATTAAAAGTGTAAAATCTGTTAAAAATCAAATTTGTAAAGTATACTTTGGACACTGAACCAAAGTGTACTGCCCCACAAATCCATGGAATAAAGTGACTTCCTCCCTCCATGTTAGTTATACATAAAACTAATTAGATGGCTCTGAGTGCATTTTGTAATAGTTCAAGACTGTATGAATTCAGAAAGAAAAAAGCAACAATTGTGCTGGAATTTTTGGGTCAATTTTAACAGCATTAATTTTTTGGAGCAAAGTAGAAAACTGTATTATTTTGGAAATTATGAATTTGTCCTAGGTTGGTTTGAAATTGTAGATCATGCTTCTCATTTTATTTTTAACTGAGTCCTTTAAAACAACATTGGAAATTCTGTATTATATACAAGTGTAACACATGCATATCAATAGAAAAAAATAAATGGAATTTCAAATATACTTACTAGATTATTCCCAGTAGATTAATGTTGTGACTATTCAGAAAAGGTAAATAAAATTGGGATATAAAACGGACTCTCTTTCATGAGTACATTTGGAGAATCTGTTTTCTAGAGTTTTAGTTTAAAAGTACTTCAGTTACTATCCAGAATAACCTCTGAATTCATGCAGAAGCTGACATAAATTTTTCAGTCTAACTTTTAATAAAAATCCATGGCAACTCTTGCCATTTACACAAGGTTCCAATACTTGTTTCTTTGCTAGGAGGCAATCAAGAGATATATTTACACTTGTGCCATTTGCTCACATCTTGACTATAACCATAACTGATGTATGTTTGCTAGCAAGATGCAAAACTCTTTCTATTATACAAGTTGTTAAATATACTGCTTATCTTTTAAAATTCATTATATATGGAAATGTTAATGAAAATATCAGATATGGCTATAACTCAGCTTTCAAATTTTTTAAAAAAATAATTTTTAAAAATAGGTTATAATTCACAATCTGTTACCAAAAAAAGTGAATTGTGTGCCCTTTCTCCCACTGTCCTCCAATGGCAAAAATCTTATAAAACCAAGAAACTGACATTGGCACAATACTATCCACTCAAATAAAGAGCTTACTTAGATTCTACCAGTTTCATATGCTGTGTGTGTGTGTGTCTTAGAGAGAGAAAGAGAGAGAGAAAGAAATCTTATCCTTTTCAATTAATTTGTTGAAACTTTACTGTGATGTGTATTAGAGTCTAAGAATATAGTTAATGACTGACTTTTAGTAATTTTTTCACGTTCTCTACTTTTAGAATAACATCCTTTAACTTTCTCTTTATTTTTCATACACTCTTGTTGCCTTAACATAATGGAGACTTCCAGTTTTAAGGCCAGACAGTACCACATGTGATTTCAAACTTGGTTTAGACTTTCATGAGTAGGAGGAGAACTGCGGATCTGTGTGTAAGGTTGAAATAAAAAGGGAGTTGATCCTGTTCTTTATTCTCCTCAGCAAGTCCTGTTCTGTACACCTAGGCTGCGACCTTTGATGATACACAATAGCTAACAGCACAATAATTAAATGGGACTTGATCTTTATGAACTTTTGGTTATTTCTTCAATTCATAGGTGATACATCCCTCTGAAAACTATATATGCAAGTATATCGCATAGTATATTTTTAATCACCCTGTGTTTTCTCCTTTTGGCTTACTTAAGTGGGGGAGAAATAGAATGATGGCAGATACTCTGCTAGGAGAAACAGAAAAGTCAGAGGAGACCTACACAACAGGCAGGCCCCCACTCCCCTTACCCGCACAGAGAACATACCCATTGAGTGTAGCGCATTACTAATTTTATGAAGGTATGGGTTTGTCTTCTTTTTCTTTTTTATATAGGGTGCTTTGAAAAAGAATAGAAATAGATTTCTTCTTCATTGTTTTTGTTTGCACTGTGTGAGACTGAAAAGTAGTGTAGACATTACAATTATCTGGCATTTAACGGACAGTTACTAAATTCCTAGTAGGTGTATCTGGCTAGATTACATTTGGGGTTAGTTGAAGTTTAACCTTTAAAATAATTTTAAAATCAGTTCACAATGTACGTTTTCAATGTTCTACTTATGCATGTCACTATACTAACCTATGGGAAAATGGGTACACAAAAGACTTAGTATTTCATATTTGTTTTCATTTTTTATTTTTAATATATTGCAAATTGCTAAGCAGGATGCAGACTGCCCTAAACATTTGCCTGGAAATCTTGTTATAGAAAGTGACTGAGCTTTATTTTTGAACTTTATTTTAGAAGTTAGGTGAGCAGGACAGTGCATGTCCCTAGTTGTGTTTTATAGATTTTAGCAAAAATACAATTATGGACCTGAAGAAAAGTAACAGAGGACTAAAATAATCTGGGCGACAGGGAATGAGGCCTGAGCTTGGACTATTACACTAAGAAGAATACGAAACAATAGATATCAGTCCCAGTTGCAATTTAAATTACTTGAGAATCCTAACAATTACCCATGCTTGACTCTACACTTTAATATGCTCTTATGTGTGCCCAGGCTTTAATCCTAGGCCATTTTTTTTTTTAATAAAAGCTACCCAGGTGAGTCTAATGAGCATTCAGGATTAAGAACCACTAATGAAAGTTTTGCACAAGGTGGAAGTGATGAGTTGGGTGAAATGACTGGATGAATAAAAGGGATATGTGGAAGAGAACTCCAGAAGGTCCTGCACTTACTAAAATGGGACAACTGATGCTCAGTTAAATATGACAGAAAAACCTGGGGAAAAGCAAGCTGAGTGGCAGGTAGAGACAATGAGTTCATTTTTTTCATGCCTGAGGAGTTTAAAGTACCAATGAAACATTCAGAAAGGCCATGTGAGATAGGAACTGAACAGGTTTTATTGGATTTATAATTAGAGATTATTGTTAGTTTTGAAAAGAACAGTTTCAATGTAGAATTGAGCTTTCATTGGATTGGAGAATAAATAAGAGATCTGAAAGTCGAAATAGCACACACAGACTTCTCTGAGTGGGAAAAGGCAAAGTACAGTAGTGTTTATGAAGAGGAGGCAGAATCCAAAAAGTGCATTTTTTTAAATATGGGAGAAATAAGAGTGTGCTTATATATGCTGCAAAGGGAGAGGGAGGAGGAGGAGTAGTGTGTTAAGAACCTAGAACTGATAATAAAAAGGAAGTGAAGGCAGGGGTGTCCATATCTATATGGAAAGAACATCATAATGTGTAAGGAAGAAACAGAACCAAATTCCATAGAAAATCTAATGGGGTGAACAGTGAAGAAGCAATTGGTGCTTAGGTCTTTGGTGATCTTCCACACAACAGTGTCACTAGTGTGGTAGACCATGAATCAAAGAGCAGTCATAGGGGTTGATTAAACCCATGGGTGAGTTTCAGCTTATACCTGGGCTACTGAGAGTTAGAAAGTTAATGACTCCAAGATTAAAAATAGATCAGTAAGAGAAATTAGCCAAGTCACAATATCCTTATTTATAAATTGAGAATACTTTGTCTCACAGGATTGTTGCCAAGATTTAATGAGTTAATGTACGCAAAATGCAGTATGTAGTGCATAGTATTTACTAAATGGTGGCTCTTCATTTTCAAAGAGGTCAGTTCCATTCACCCTGAAACTGGTGTAAAAACCGTGTTGATAGAAAATAATAAAATCATATTATGCGTGATATAAATAGTCTTGGGGGCCTGCTTGTATTTGTGCTAAATAGAATGGGAAGATGTAGAGGCACTGCATTTAAACCACCTTTTTTTCAGAAATTGTGTGGCTGCAAACAAGGTTAAAGAATAACTAGTGGCAATACATTGTGAATAACTAAGTGAAATAACTAAGTGAAAATACATTTTCTTTGACAGAGACTAAAAAGGTTGACCAGCTGAGCAAATGAAGTAGAGGAGAAATTGATAAAAGAAGGGATTTATTGGGAATAGGTTGGGGATATCAAAGGGAAGGGTTAGTGAACCAAAATGGATGAAGCTAGGGAGAAATTTAAAAGTGAAGTTAAAGGAAATAATGCCTAGGGGCCTCTGAGCCGAGGGAATAGCAACACATAGAGGTTTTAAGTAGATGAGATTTGTGTATTGAGTATGCAAGATACAGAGTTCGGTTTGAAATCAAGGTGAACAGAAAATATCTGAGGCAAAGTCTGGTGTTTTTAGATAGAGCTCAAAAGGCAATAAGTAATGATATAGGACATTTAATTTGTATAAATATGTGCCTTTTCCATTAGTGTACTGTAGCCTGGACAAAAAACAGGCAAATGAAGAGTTGGATCATCTTTGGATGAAAATAGGCAAGATTAAAAGGTGGCATCTCTTGAGTCCTTATTACTCTGTGCCGAAAATTCTAAGAACTTTATAACTTAACCTAATCTTATTTGAGATATATATTGTTGTTACTACCATTCTGTAATGAGAAAACTGGGGCATGGAGAGGTTAAACAGTTTCCCTAGTGTCATGTAATAGTAAGCGGCGGAGCCAGGATTGTAACCTCTGTCGTAGTAAATAGGAGGATGTTAGCTTACATGCTGTTGAAGGAGTACATGACAGGGCTCTAAGAAGACTCAGAGGGCAAGTAAAATAAAAGGGAATGATGTTTGTAAGTTTAGATGGGGTAGAAACTAGATTGGAAAGTGGAGAGCGGTTTAATTAGAGATAAGGAATAAGGAGAGATCCATTCATTAACAAATATTTTTTGTGTTCTTGTGTTCCAGGAATGGTGTTAGAAGAAGTGAATAAAATATAAGTACAGGTGTGAATTGTGGGGGTCCATTTATACATGGATTTTTTTTACAATACAGTACTATATATGTGTTTTCTCTTATGATTTTTTAACATTTACTTTTCTCTCATATTGTAAGAATACATATAACATATAATATGTGTTATAAACTCTTTGTTATTGATGAGGCTTCTGATTAACAATAAGCTATTAGTAGTTACATTTTGGGGGGATCAAAAGTCATACATGAGACTTCAGGTCCAAACTGGTTACATAGGAAGACCCTAAACTCACTATCTCCATGGATGCACCAAATATACACCTATTTATATAGCAATCCTCAAAAAAAAAAAAAAAAAAATTGAAAGACGACCGAACAGCTTCTGTACAACAAAGACAGACCATGTATGAAACAGGAAGCGAGACAGAGACATGGTTAACAAAGGGGGCCCCCACTCACAATGTTGCAAACTGCAGTGGGGAGGGATGGACATGAGCAGATTCATTTACCCTGGGGCTCACAAAAAGAGCCATGACTTAAAAAGCAATTTGAATATAGAAAAGTTTGAGCCCCAGAAGCCTGCCGCCAGGATGACAGGACCCAAGCCCCATAGCTGGCCTGCTGCCTCAGTGAGCCACAGGCCCATAGTAGATACCAGCCTTGAAGGCCCTGAGGCATGGGGATGGGGAGGGAGGGGGCAGAGAAGCATGTTTTAAAAGAGCAACCACAACACAGAAGATGCAGGTCCAGATCTCCCCAAATGGAAGGGGAAAGCTGCCGAAACTCTCTCCAGCTTGGAGAGAGCTCAACAGTTTGTCTTTCCTGCACTGTGATAGTGTGGACAAGAGCAAGATCCAGTGACTGAGGTGGCCCTGGAACCCTAACTTACACAAGTCCCCGCCATCCATCTCATCAAGGTGGTACACACCCAGACATCCATGGGCAGTGCTCACTACAGCTCCGGTATCTTGCCAAGGCGACAAAGGCGCTAAGAACTCTGGAACACTCCAGACCTCCATCCTTTTGGTTCCAAACAACTTGCCCACACAATCCCTGCACAAAGTGTCCCACGATCTTTGGCTCATGCCTGCCTCAGCTCCAGCTGCCCCACCAGGGCACCCCATGTGCAGTACCTGAGGACTCCCTGGCCAATGCCCTCAGTTCCAACCACCTTGCCGGGGAACCCCCACACCAGGGACTCCCCCAGCCTCCATCTACTTCAGCTCCAGCCATCTCACCAGTATGGTCCCAGCACAGACTGCTTCAGGACCCCCAGGCTGTCAACCAGGCATACACAGTCTACATAGGGGATGAAAACAACAAGCCTATTCAAGTTTAGGAGAAGTATCTTTCCTACCTAATTCACAGAAAGAAGCAAAGAAAGTCAACTGAAATGAAGAGACAGAAGAATATGCTCTAAATAAAAGAAAAAGAAAAAGACACCCCCCCCCAAAAAAAAACCCCAAAACCAAGTAAATGAAACAGAGATAAGCACTATGCCTGATAAAGAGTTCAAAGTAATAGTCATAGTGGGGAGCCTGGGCAGCTCAGTCAGTTGGGCATCTGCTTTCAGCTCAGGTCATGATCCCAGAGTCCCAGAATCAAGAATCAAGCCCTGCACTGGGTTCCTTGCTGAGGGGACAACCTGATCTCTCTCTGCCCCTCATGTTGCTTGTGTTTTCTCTCTCTCTCTCTATCTAATGAATAATTAAAATCTTAAAAAAAAAGTAATGGTCATAAAGATGCTCACCAGACTGGAGAGAAGATAAACCCAGTAAGAACTTTAAAACAAAGAGATAAAAAAATATAACCAATAAGAGTTGAAAAATGCAATAACTAAAATGAAAAACACACTAGAGGGAATCAACAGTAGATTAGAAAATGAAAAAGGAGCGATCAGCGAACTTGAAGAATGGGTAACAGAAAGCATCCAGACTGAACAGCAAGAAGAAAATGGAATTTTAAAAAACGAGAATAAGTTATGGGATATCTTGGACAGTGTCAAGTGAACAAACATCTGCATTATAGGGGTCCCACAGAAGGGGAAGACAGAGAGAGAGAGGGGCAAAAAAAAAAAATGTGTTTGAAGAAATATAGCTGAGAAACTTCCCTGGGGAAGGGAACAGAAACTTCCCTGGGGAAAGGAACAGACATCAAGATTCAAGAAGTACAGAAAGTTACAATCAAGATGCACCCAAGGAGCCCACACCAAAACATGTAATAATTAAAACATCAAAAAGATAAAGAGAGAATTTTATAAGTAGAGAGAACTAACTACTTACATATAAAATAAATTCTATAAAGCATTGCTAAATTTTCAGCAGAAACTTTAAAGGCCAAAAGGGAGTAGCATAATATATTCAAAGTGCTGAAATAAAAAAAAAAATCAAGAGGACTCTATCCAGCAATGACATTATTTATAACTGAAGAAGAAACAAAGAGTTCACCAGACAAATAAAAGGCAAAGGATCTTACCACCCCCAAACTGGCCTTACAAGAAATTTGTTAAAGGGACTTCTATCAGTAGAAAAGGTCAAAAGTAGAAGAAAATGATGAAAGGAAAGGGGACTCACAAAAAGATGTAAAATATAACAACATATACATAAAATGTGGAGGGAGGAATAAAAATAAAGTTGTTTTAGAATGTGTTTGAACTTAAGTGACCATTAACTTAATATAGATTGCTATACACTTAGGATATTATATATGAACCTCATGGTAACCACAAACCAGGAACCTGTAACACATGGAAAAAAAAAAAAAAGAGTAAGAAAGCCAAGCATAACATTATTGAATCTCATGAATCACAATGAAAGAGAACAAGAGAGGGAATAAAGAACTATAGGAACAACCAGACAAAGTGGTAATAAGTATATACCTATCAATAATTACTTTAAATGTGAATGGTCTAAATCAATCAAAAGACACAGGGTGGCAAAATAGACTAAAAAACAAGAGACACTGGGGCGCCTGGGTGGCTCAGTTGGTTAGGTGACTGCCTTCGGCTCAGGTCATGATCCTAGAGACCCGGGATCGAGTCCCACATCGGGCTCCCTGCTCGGCGGGAGGCCTGCTTCTCCCTCTCTCACTCGCTCTGCTTGTGTTCCCTCTCTCACTGTGTTTCTCTCTGTCAAATAAATAAATAAAATCTTAAAAAAAAAAAAACAACAAAAACAAGAGACCTCTATATGCTGCTTATAAGTACAGACTGAAAGTGAAAGGATGGAAAACGATAATACATGCAAATGAAAGTGGGAAAAAAAAGGTAGAGTAGCAATACTTATATCAGACAAAATAGGTTTTAAAACAAAGACTGTAACAAGAGACAAAGAAGGGTACTATATAATAATAACAGGATCAATACAGCAAGAGAATGTAACAACTGTAAGTATGGACCCAACTTAGGAGCACCTAAAACATACAGCAAATACTAACATACATGAAGGGAAAAATTGATAGTAATACAGTAATAGTAGGGGACTTTAACACCCCACTTACAGCAATAGATACATCATTCAGGCATAAAGTCAATAAGAAAACAATCTCTGAATGACACATTAGACCAGATATACTTGATATACTTAAAAGATTTATACAGAACATTCTATTGATAAACAACAGAATATACTTTTTCAAGTGCACATTGAACACTTTCCAGGACAGAATACACATTAGGCCACAAAACAAATTTCTGTACATTTAGGAAGACTGAAATAATATTATATATCTTTCCCAACTGCAACTGTATGAAACGAGAATCAATTACATGAAAAAAAAAAAACTGGCCAAAACACTATCGCATAAAGGCTAAACAATATGCTACTAAATAACCAACAGGTCAATGAAAAACTCAAAGAGGAAATTAAAAAAATGAGACAAATGAAAATAAAACAATGGTACAAAATTTTTGAGACATAGCAAAAGCAGTTCTAAGAGAAATTTAGAGCAATGCGTGCCTACCTCAAGAAATGAGAAAAATCTTAGATAAACAATTTAACTGCACACAATTTAACCTCAAATCTCTTGTTTGAAAAGAAAAGACAAGGCTCAAAGTAAGTATAATGGAAGGAAATAATAAAGATCAGAGTGAAAATAAGTAAAAATAGAGGCAAAACACAAGAGAAAAGATCAATCAAACCAAGAGCTGGTTCTATGAAAGATAAAACTGAAAAATCATTAGTCAATCTCATCAACAACAGAGAAAGGATCCAAATAAGTAAAATCAGAAATGAAAGAGGGAAAATAACAAATGATACCATAGAAACACAAAGAATTATGGGACTATTAGGAAAAATTGTATGCCAAATAACTTGAGGACCTAGAAGAAATTGATAGAAATGTACAATCTTCTAAAACTAAATCAGAAGAAATAGAAAATTTGAACAGACTAATCACTAAAAAAATTGAATTGACAGCCAACTAAATCCTAACGAATAAAAGACTGAGACCAGATGGCATCACACAGGAATTCTATCAAACATTCGAAAAAGAGTTAATACCTATTCTTCTCAAACTATTCCAAAACAAAAAGGAGGAAGGAAAGGTGTCAAACACATTCTGTGCATCCAGAATTACTCTGTTACCAAAACCAGTTAAAAATTGTACCAAAAAAAGAAAGAAAAGAAAAAAGTCCAATATCCCTGATGATCATGATGCAAAAATCCTCAACAAAGTATTAGCAAACTAAATTTGACAATGCATTAAAGTCTATTCACCACAATCAAGTGGGATTTATTCTAGGGGTACAAAGATGGTTCAATATTTGCAAATCAGGCTTTGGACTCTGAGCCATTTCAGCCATTGTGAAGGATCTCAAGATGGCTAGGTGAAAACCTGCTCTAAAAACCATTGACTGGGTAGCTTTTGTGGAAATCATACCCTGAAACCAGAAGGCCATTATTACTCCCTGAAATCCTGGAAGGAGACACTTATCTCCAGGTTGGCTACTCTCCCTGAGGAACCACCTGCTATGGACTGGGCTTACTACAAGGCCAACGGGGTGAAGGCTGGCTTGGGAGATGACTTTGAGAAGTTTAATGCCCTGAAGGTTCCTGTGCCAGAGGATAAATATATTGTTTGGTTGGATGCTGAAGGAAAAGAAGATGTGAAAAGTTGTGCTGAGTTTTTGTCTCTCTCAAAGGCCTGGATTGAGGAATATGAAAAAGATCTGGAGAAGATGAGGAATATAATTCCATTTGAACAGATGACCACTGAGGACCTGAATGAAGTCTTCCCAGGAACCAAATTAGACAATAAGTATCTCTATTGGCCTCACAAGCCAATCAAAAATTTATAAACTTGAGATGGGGAGAAAGCTCTGGCCCTCGTATTACAAACACTGAACATTAAAAATGATGATATAGTAAAAAAAATTTGCAAATCAGTCAATGTGATACACACTAACAAAATGAAGGATAAATATCATATGATCATCTCAAGAGATGCAGAAAAAGCATCTGACAAAATTCAATGTCCATTCCTAAAAAAGAACTCTGAATGACATGGGCTTAGAGGGAATATACCTCAATATAATACAGACCATATATGACAAACCCATAGATAACATTATACTCAAGGGTAAAAACCTGAGAGGTTGTCTTCTTAGATCAGGAACAAAATGAGAATGTCCACCCTCACCACTTTTACTCAGTATAGTATTGGAAATCCTAGCCATAGCAATCAGACAAGAGAAAGAAATAGAAGACATCCAAATTGGTAAGGTAAAAGTACAACTTGTCATTACTTAAAGATGACATGATAGTATACAGAGAAAACTCTAAAGACTACCAAGAAACTATTAGAAATAATAATGAATTTGCAGATACAAAATTAATATATGCACATTTGTTGCATTTCTGTACACTAATAACAAAGTAGCAGAAAAAGAAATTAAGAAGCAATTCCATTTACAATTGCACAGAAAAAAAAAAAATACCTAAGAATCAACCAAGGAGGTGAAATACCCATACTCTAAAAACTATAAAACATTGATGGAAAAAAAAAACTGAAAGCAACATAAATAAATGCAAATATCTAACATGTTCATCCACTGGATGAACTGATACTGTTAACATGACTGTACTACCCAAAGCAATCTACAGATTCAATACAATCCCTATCAAAACAGCAACAGCATTTTTTATAGAACTAGAACAAATAATACTAAAATTTGTATGGAACCACAAGACCTCAAATAGCCAAAATAATTCTAAGAAAGAAAAACAAAGCTTGAGATATCATAATCCCAGGTTTTAAGATATATTACAAAGCTATAATAATCAAAACAGTATGGTATTTGTAAAAAAAACAGATATATAAATCAATAGAACAGAATAGAGAATTCAGAAACAAAACCATGCTTATATGGTTAGTTAATAAATGACAAAGGAGACAAGAATATACAATGTGGAAACAATAATCTCTTCAATAAATGGTTCTGGGAAAATCTGACAGCTACATTCAAAAGAATGAAACTACAGTACTTTCTTATACCATACACAAAAATAAACTCAAAATGGATTAAATACCTAAATGTGAGACCTGAAACCATAAAAATACTAAAAGAAAGCATAGGCAAGGTACCTGGGTGGCTCAGTTGATTAAGTGTCGGCCTTCAGCTCAGGTCATGATCTCAAGGTCCTGGGATCGAGCCCCATATGGACTCACTGCTCAGCGGGGAGTCTGCTTCTTCCTCTCCCTTTGCTCCTCCCCCCCCAATCTTGCTCTCTCTCAAATAAGTAAATAAAATCCTTAAGAAGGAAAATATGGACAATAATCTCTTGGACATCAGACTTAGCAATATTTTCCTAGATATGTCTCCTTAGGCAAGAGAAAAAAAAACAACAAAACTATTGGCCTATACTAAAATAACCTGCATAGCAAAGGAAACCACCAATAAAACAAAAAGGCAATCAATTAAATGGGAGAAGATATTTTCAAATGATTTATTTTATAAGGAGTTAAATCCAAAATATATAAAGAACTTCTATAACTAACCAACACAAATACAAATACAACACAAATACACAACAAATACATAACAAATACAACACAAATACACAAAATATATAAAGAACTTCTATAACCAATCAACACAAATAATCCAATTAATAAAATAGGCACAGGACCCGAATAGACATTTTTCCAAAGGTGACATACAGATGGCCAACAGACACATGAAACGATGCTCAATATCACTAATCATCAGGAAAATGCAAATGAAAACCACAATGAAGTATTAAGTTACACTAGTTAGAATGGCTAGTACCCCAAGGACAAGAAATAACAAGTGTTGGTGAGAATGTAAAGAAACCTGTGTACATTGCTGGTTTGAATGTAAATTGGTATAGCCACTGAGGAAAATAGTATGGAGGTTCCTCAAAAATTAAAAATAGAAATACCATATTATCCAGGAATTGCACCACTGGCTATTTGCCCAAAGGAAACAAAAATACTGATTTCAAGAGATATATGCACCCCTGTGTTTACCTCAGTATTATTTACAATGGCTAAAATATGGAAGTAACTTAAGTGTCCATTGAAAGATGAATGGATGAAGACATAGTATAAATATACATATATATGTAAATACACACACACACACACAGGAATACTGCTTAGCCATAAGAAAGAAAGGATCTTGTCATTTGGATAATACATTATATGTTAATAAGTTAATATGTTAATAAGCAAAAAAAGATCTTGCCATTTGTGACAACATGAATGACCTAGAGAATATTATGTTATCTGAAATAAGTCAGAAGAAGACAAATGCCATATGATTTGACTTACATGTGGACTCTAAAAAATGAAAACAAACAAAATCAGAAAGACCCATAAACACAGACAACAACCTAGCGATTGCCGAGGAGTGAGGGGTGGGAGGTAGAGGCTTCCATTTTCAGAATCTTGAAGTCACAAGGCTGAAAGGTACAGCATAGGGAAAGAGTCAGTGGTGTTATAGCAGTGTTGTATGCTGACAGATGGTAGCTACAATCGTGAACATAACCTAATGTTCAGAGTCGCTGAATCATTGTTTTTCACCTGACCCTAACAATATGCCAAATATACTTCAATTTTTTTTGAAAAAGTAATACATTGACATGATACTCTATGTGGAAAACCCAAAAGACTCTACTCCCAAACTGCTAGAACTCATACAACAATTCAGTAATGTGGCAGGATACAAAATCAGTGCACAGAAATCAGTTGCGTTCTTATACACTAACAATGAAAATATAGAAGGGGAAATCAGAGAATCGATTCCATTTACTATAGCACCAAAAGCGATAAGATACTTAGGAATAAACCTAACCAAAGAAGTTAAGGATCTGTACTCAAGGAACTACAGAACACTCATGAAAGAAATTGAAGAAGACACAAAAAGATGGAAGAGCATTCCATGCTCATGGATCAGAAGAATAAACATTGTTAAAATGTCTATACTGCCCAGAGCAATCTATACTTTCAATACTTTGGAAAACAGTGTGGAGATTCCCTAAAAAATTAAAAATAGAACTACCCTATGACCCTGCAATTGCACTACTGGGTGTTTACCCCAAAGATACAGATGTAGTGAAAAGAAGGGCCATATGTACCCCGATGTTCATTGCAGCAATGGCCACAATTGCCAAACTGTGGAAAGAGCTAAGGTGCCCATCAACAGATGAATGGATAAAGAAGATGTGGTACATAAATACAATGGAATACTACGCTTCCATCAGAAAGGATGAATATCCAACTTTTGTAGCAACATGGACTGGATTGGAAGAGATTATGCTGAGTGAAATAAGCCACGTAGAGAAAGTCAAGTATCACATGGTTTCACTTACATGCGGTGCATAAGGGTCATATAGAGGACAGTAGGAGAAGGAAAGTAAATGGGAAGTAGGGTAATTCAGGGAGAGAAATAAAACAAGAGAGACTTTGGACACAGAAACAAACTGAGGGACTTGGAGGAAAGGGGGTGGGGGGATGAAAGAACATGGTGGTGGGTACTGAGGGCACCTATTACCTTTGATTCTTAATTGGAAGTAAGGTTTCCTTTTCTTGTGTCCAACTGTCATGCATCAAAGGGCAATCTGTTAGAGTGAGGTATCAGTTATCCCCTGCTGTGTAATATGCAACTCTAAAACAGGGGAGCATAAAACAATAACCCTCACTTATTAATGCCAAGTCTGTGGGTCAGCTGGGAGATTGCATGGGTCTTGGCTGGGTTCACACTTGTGACTGCTGGAGCTATGGATGGACAGGCAGTGCTGAGTCTGCCTGGATTCTCATATGTGTTAGGGGCATCTGGCTCTATGTACCTAACCTACCATTTTCTTAGCTGGAATAACTGGGTTACTTCCAAGTGGTGTCTCACCTTTTACCAGCTTAGCTTGGCCTATTCTCATAGCAGAGAAAGCAAAGTATTGAGATAATAAAGATAGACAGGGAAAGGCCTAGGACTAGGATACTCAGTTTGGCTATATTCAATGTCTAAAGCAAGTCCTAAAGGTAGCTCCTATTTTGCCACTTGGTGAAGGTTGCTGTAAGGTCACAATGCAAGGCTAGATGTGGGAAAGGATGAAGAATTGGAGCCATTTTTTCCATTACCACTAGTGGCTTCATGCTAGTTTTCAAAGCCAACTTTGCTTACTCATCTGAGTAATCTTTTTCAACCTAATGTGATTTTGATAGACATCAACTTTAAATTCTTCAATGGCTCTTCACCGTCCTGATATGAAATATATACTGTATCAAACATAAATGACATCCCATTTTCTGGCTCCTGTCTACTTTTCACCTACCTTTCCTCCCCTATACTTAAACAAGTAACCCCGTCACACCCATGTTCTTGTATGCACTTCTTATAACACATTTGCTCCTACAAACACTCATTTTGCCTCTAAAGCTGGACTCTCTCCATCTCCCTCCAGCCATTTCCAGTTAGCTTTTTCTCATATCTAGAAGTTTAAATTATCAAATTCTATTGATAATATTTTCATCATAAAATTAGGTGGACAAACATTGAGATGTTATCACAAGATTAGTACTGGTGAGGAGCATGAAAAATAAAATTAGGACTGTTATGCCTTATATCTCTAATAGCCACCTGGATTCTGTACACTCACTTGCTAGACCCTAAAAAGTGGAAAAAACCACTAGCAGCCCTCCTATGGCCACCCTGAAATCTCAAGGTCGGTCTCTCCGCGCCCTGTGGTAACGAGAGATAATGGTCATTAGGCTCCAGGAATGTGGTTAATGGCTCCGGGAATGTGACTACTTTGAAAGACTCACCCTTCCCCCTTTCATGCTGAGTGTCCCTCTGGTTTCGGTTAATAAGCGCGGGAACCAATCAGATCATGCTGGTGTTCATATTTGAATATTAGCCAATAAGAGTCCAAGTACCGCGAAAAGTCCTGAATTTGTTTGTGCCTATCTATAAAAAGCTGTAAAATCTGCTGCACTGGGCCTCTTAGCGTCACCCGTAACGAGTGCGCGGAGGTCCGGTTAGAACTCGCAATAAACGACCCTTGCCCTTTGGCTTTGACTCTGGACTCTGGTGGCCGTCCTTGGGGGGGGGGTCTCTGAATTTGGGGCATTTCACTGGTTTTTACCAGTTTTGAAACAAAGTCTTCCTAGAACTAGATTCTCAGCAAGGACTTAATTCAGTAGGTTGTATTAAGTATTTAATCTTAGGTTTTTTTCTGTTGATATGTCATAGTTTGTATTGAAAATGTTTTACATAGTTTTTTTTTTTTTTTTTTTTTTCCTAGAGTTGCTTGTGAGGTAATTATCTGTAACCCGTTCTCAGATCCTCTTTTTTTGGTAAAATGATTTTCATATGAGACAGAAAACAGTACTGGAGAGCTTTCCTTGACAGTGTGTAAGTCAACCAAGGCTTCCCTGACCACCAAAGCAGATGGAAGCGCCTTTTCTGCATGCTCCCGTTGCTTTCTGCGGCAGTTTGTTTGCTGCCTGGCTAACTCCTGTTATCCTCCTCTTTTCCTCTTGATAATCTTAATGTGTAACAGTGCCTGGGATGCAGCAGACAGCCAAGACATTGCTTACTGAGTGAATCATTGCATGATTTAATGTAACTACATAGGCCCATTTAGTAATAACTGAGTTTGCTTCTTGTTGATTGACTAACTTGTTCCTTATTCAAAATGCTGAGTATCAGCTGTTAGGAAAGATTCTGGCAAATGGAGCATGATTGTGATTTGCTGTGCAAATGTCACATTAATTCTTTTTGTTTTCTGGCTGACAGTTAAATCTCTTGTACTATGCATCAAAAATGTCACAGCTAAACAATCTGAGGGATTAAATGGTTCCTCATAATTCCCTGCTGCTAAATGGCAGAAAGATATTACCTAGCCACTGCTGTCAAGTCTTCGCTGGTCAGTTTGCATGGAAAGCACTTCCTTTTTTTGAGGCATTAAGAAACACAGTCAAATTACCATTTCAGAGTTGTTTGCTCTGGCGTATACAGTCTGTTGCTATTTTATTGTCAGTCATTTCAAATGTTTTACTAAAACTGTCACCAGCACTGGTCACTTTATTTTCACCTTCAGTGCTCTTTTTGTGAATTTCCTTTATGCTAAAATTTTATCAAGATGATTTTAGAATTTTTAAAATTTTCTGTTGTTTCATAATGACCTGATGATGCATGTTGCCTCTCTAAACACCAATAGAAGTTTAAATAATTTTGTTGCCTTAATTATTTCTGGTAGGACTCCTTAAGATACTATGTGAAACTCATTTCTCCTTATTTTACCTCTGGCTTAACAGTAGACCCCTTTCTTGTCTTATAATTCCTATTTAGTTTTAAAAAAGTTAAAATGGTCCCTTTTCTCTTTCAAAAGACTCATTATGAGAACCAGTTTGGACTAGAACCTTGTGGCAGTTGTGAAAGGGAAAGTATGGGATATCCTTTAACATCTCTTACAGGTTTACTGAAAAAGAATACTTTAGAACAGATTATAGATAATTACTCCACAAGGAGCATTTTAAAATCCAATGACAAGATTTCTTATTTAAGTGGGAAAATGAAAGAAAGGAAAAAGAGAAAAAAGAAAAGAAAATTTTCAGGCTCATTTAAATGCAGTGTGGTATTTTGCAGAATACCGAGTCTGTCCTGGGAGTTTAACTTGGGAAGACTTTGTGATAGCACCATCTTCCTGTAACAGGATTCCACAGATAGCATTATAATGAATCTCCTGTATGTGTTCATTTAATTTCAGGGGTTGCTGCACTAAACAATAAACCGAATTTGAGAGCCTGAATCCGGATGTATCTTGTCACTTTTTTCCCCAGTCAGTTCAATCAAATGTCATTCTATTCAATTGAATACAGACAGGGTGCATTTCAAGTAAGAGAAAAATTCAACCTGAATGACAGATTTTCTCTTAAAGTTACTTTTGTTTGATTTTATTTTTTCTTTCTTTCTTTGCTGTGAAAACACAGTGAAAATGGAAACCAGAATATCAATTCTGCTGCATGAGGCTTCTGATGCAGGCTTTTGGATCACTGAAGCTAGTTGCTCTCATGTGGTCATACAGGTTGGGCACTGTACAAATCCAGGGAGCACCACTGCATATATCATTATGGGGATGTCAGTCCCGAGGACTTGTGCAGTGTCTGCTTTGCGTAACTGTAAACAGAATCTCTGCTGAGTTTCTCCATCATGAAAGAGGTCTTACCTCCTGCTCTGTTTCAAAGGAATGTAAGGAGTAAGAGTGACAGAGATTTTCAATTAGTGATTTAGGCATGTTTTAAAGGGAGTCTGGGCCAATTGTGACCCGAGGCAAGCAGATGACTTAACTCCTTCAGGCCTCAAGTTCCTTATCTGTGAAAGGAAAGTAGTAATAACTTGTTTTCTCTGCTACCCAGAGCCATTGTGAAGATTAAGTGAGAGACTGGTTAATTCTCTGCAAACTTAAAAGCGCTAAGCAAATGTGTTTTTATATTATCATTATGAGAACGTGCCAGAGAAGACACGACACGATGATCTTAGTGAAATCCATGTAACATTTTCTATCAGAGAGCTATTTACACTACATTGCTAATTATAACAAGGTCATATGTTGTGGTTCTTAAAAGGTTTTCATATTATGACTATTAGAAGCATGTTATCTTTTTTTTTTTTTTTTTTTTATTGTTACTAAATTTTTTTTCCAGTGTTTCAAGATTCATTCCCCATTCCCCACACCCAGTGCTCCCCGCTTTAGGTGTCCCCAGTACCCACCACCAGGCTCTCCCATCCCTCCACCCCCCTCCCTCCAAGTCCCTCAGTTTGTTTCTGTGCTCAAAATCTCTTTTGTTTCGTTTCCCTCCCTAGATTACCCTAGTTCCCATTTGCTTTCCTTCTGCCACTGTCCTCCAGTTTGCCCCTCATGCACCGCAAGTAAGTGAGACCATGCGATACTTGACTTTCTCTTCTTGGCTTATTTCACTCAGCATAATCTCTTCCAGTCCAGTCCATGTTGCTACAAAAGTTGGGTATTCATCCTTTCTGA